>JAEUWS010000485.1:0-94130 GCA_018524945.1 Podaxis sp. C-F-92630
TGCTCTGAACTCTAAATTAGATTGTGCTTTGAACTCTGAATTAGATTGAGTAAATTGTGCCAACGGCACGGGTACCAGCCTAGTAGGTCACTGAAGGCCTCAACAAAAAATTGAGTCTGGATGTGAGGGTTGTCACGTAGAGGTCACCTGACTCATATTCGTAGCCACTACCGCCTTCATGCATCATGTACGGGACCATTTCTACCATTTCGCAGCAGAGGCGAACATCGATTCTTTAGGCCTTTAGGGATATCCCAAAACCTTCTTAGCTAAGTGGCCAAAATGTCATAAATATTATCTTGTTTCGGTATGGCAAGTGATCATCGATCATGATTCATTAATCATTACTGTACTGTATACTACTGTAGCCAAGCTATTTTTTTTAGTATGTACAATGAGACACCTTTTGGCGGTGACCTTGTCTAAGCACATACCTCACACCGACACCTACGTTTATCTTTTGCGCCCGAATACAGACTCTTCTGCACGTGGAGGACATAATTGATGCAGCAATGGAGGCCACAGCCCTCGCACACTGACTGCCTCGGCACTTAAAAGGATCGGAGCGTCAATAACTCCACCGTCTTTATTACTGACTACTGCCTTGTTTGAACCTCATGTTCAGTTTGCTCGAAGTGAGTTTTTCTTGTGCAATACCCATTCCTTCGTTGAACGAAATATTTCAGGTTACACCCACCTCTCTCGCTTATATATGTCTTGGGGGGTTTGTCGTAACGGTATTGCCCATCCCTTGCCCCACCTTGCATTCCATATACTCATCTGCCGTTGCAGTTCTCTGTATTTTCGCTACTCGTCAAGGAAAAGGTATTCTTCATTTCTCCCTTCGAATATATCTTACTTTCCCTCCTTCAGGTGTATGTCAATGAAGTCGTTATCGGTACTATGTTCGGCATCCTCATGGGCCCACTCTGTGCTGGAATTTTCGACCCTCGCTCGTGGGCACACGATACTAATCGTATTACCCTCGAAATCATGCGTATAGTCCTTGCCACCGGCTTATTCGCCATCGGAGTTGAGTTACCAAAGTCGTACATGTACCGACATATGAAGGGGCTTTTGGCTATGGTAGTGCCCACTATGGCTATTGGCTGGGTTATTGTGGCTGGTCCGTGCATCATTCTTATCTACCTGGGGTTCTAGTCGCCAATGAGCTTCTTTCCAGCATTACTGAAAGCACTCTTCCATCGTTTCAACTTTATCACTTGCCTGGCCTTAGCAGCTTGCCTAACCCCCACGGATCCCATTATCAGTGCTGCGATCATAGGTATGATTGTTTACACCCTGCGCCATCCAGACTTCACTCCTGACACTCCCACAAGGTGGCAAGTTCGCCAGAAAGCATGTGCCACTCAACTTACGGCATATTCTTGCGGCAGGTTGGTCTCTTGTCAACTTCATCAACTTCAAGCCACTTTACCTCATTCTCTACATACCGCAGAATCTGCAGCGAACGATGGTCTTGCATATCCGTTCCTCAGCATTTCGCTTTACCTGACACTGGAGCCCGATCGGCGAAAGGACATTACCGACTGGGTCCTTGTCGGTTGGTTATGTATGTCCATCCCTTTGAGTTACCGACCTTGCGAGAGGCTTATCCAGGGTGAAGATCAGGTCTTTCTTGGAATATTCATTGGCGCCGTCATAGGTAAATGGACCCGATCAGCTGACTATCTGAAATACTTACCTTGTGTCAGGCCTTCTTTTCTCGCATATCATGAAGTTCTCGCACAAGCGAGGATACATTGACCGCGAGTCATATGTCGCTCAGTACCTTGCGTTATCCATTTTTACCATGGGTATTGTAAACTCGATTGGCAGCGATGATCTACTGGCTGCATTTGCTGCAGGCAAGCATCTCAGTCTACAACCTCTATACCTTCCTTCTAAGCTAATTTACCCTTTTTTTCCCAACTAGGCTCTGCAATTTCCTGGGATGGTGACTTTAATACCCACACGGAGGGCGAAGCGTTCGCTTCCGTCATTGAATACATCCTTAATTGCGCTTGTTTCTTTTACATCGGGGCTTGGCTCCCCTGGAAGGACTTCACTATGCCAGACCTTGGCATAACTCCCTGGAGATTGGTCGTTCTTTGCATTGGCATCTTGTTCTTGCGTCGGATCCCTGCAATTCTAGCCCTGTATAAGCTGGTTCCCGAGATCTCTAGCTGGAAAGAAGCATTGTTTTGTGGACATTTTGGTGAGGATCCTTTACACGTTCTCATGATTCTCAAGTTCTTACACCCATGTTTCTTTCAGGACCTGTAAGTAGTGGTTCATGAAGCTTGGTGAAGATGGACATTGATTCAGCATACTAGATGGGCGTTGGTGCTATCTTCATTTCTACCTTAGCGATCCATCGTCTTCCGGAACCGCACAGCCCTGTCGAAACACAACAAGATATCCTCGCCACCGCCCTCCATCCCGTCGTAGGTTTTGTCGTGTTCATTTCCATTATTATTCGTAAGTGTGTAGTATGCCCCTCACGTAGTCCAAATCTTAATCTGGCTTAGATGGTCTCTCGATTCCCTTCTTCAACGCCGGAATACACACATTGACCCTCACTAATACCCTTGGAACGCGTAGTAGAACTATCGGAGGTTCCGTTCGGACTCCCGATTGGCTTCTCTCTGTCCGCCAATCGCCATTCAATACCCCCCTGCCTCAATACCAATCGGCGGAGGCATACTCTCCCCAAGTGCCACCCACCGCTGTCACCCGAAGTGGCAAAGGTTCTCAATTGGACGTCAGTAAAATCGAAACTGTTGATGTCCCAGACTCGCCTCCCGTTCCTGGTGCATCCTCGAACGCGAATACTAAGAAGGTGGTAGTCGATGTTGCGCCTCCCGTCATTATCAACGAGGACCAACAAGCAGTATGCGTCGCTGACACCGATGGAGATATGGTCCTCGACAGCGGTGCGAGCGATATCGCTGAAGCACAATATGCAGACGTCTCCCCAGCAAGCAATACTTCCGGCAAGGGGAATGCCCAAGTTCGCAGCATCCCAGCACAATAACATTTGCTGTGGGGCCCCGTCTTGACGGGGATGCGGGCCTTGGTTTTGGAAACGTCCAGCTGGAAGGATTTGCCCCTTCGTCCTTCTGCCATCTTTGAATGCATATAGACACCAGTGCTTCTTTTCTTCACGTCCTCTTGTTCACGACAACGATGTTGCGACAATCTGTACACACGTGTTGATACAATTGGCACCAGAAAATCCTTACGTTCAAAATTACATGCTAAAGTAAAAAGTGGGAGGTGAAGGAGAAAGAAGAGTCGTGAGTGGAAAGTGTTCGAAGGCGAATGCAATGTCCATTTTGATTTTAGGGTGATCCATACATATACCAAGAATGAGCGAGTGGGAGCTCCCGATGCACAAGATCATTAAAACAAGCATAGTGCCCAGACAAGAAGGAAAGTGTATCAACACTGCGTTCTGTGACAAAATAAGGTATACCGATAATCAAAAACGGGATATAGTACCATGTAGAATAACTTATTCGAAAGGATTCGTTTTGCCGGCCTACCAAGAACCATTAAATATGCTCGAAATTCTTAAGAGATGGGATTGGGCTTACCTGGTAGTCACCTCCCCTATCTGGTCCCTCACCACACCCACACAACCATTCGTGCCACCACCGTACAGGTTTCTCAACCTCATTAGCCTCTTGCACACCACGTGTCGCATCTGGAGGGTGGGTAGGTGAAGGGGGTGTGGATGTTGCAACAGGTGGGGGTGTCTTGGGTCGAGGGAGGCCAAGGGGCATAGGCGGAGGCGGTCGAGAACGGCGTTTCCCTTCCGTGCGGGATTTACGTTTCCTGGTCGGTGTTTGGGGATTGTCGTCCACATCTACTCGGTGGGTATCGGCAAAGGGTGATACTGCCTCAAGAACAGTGGGTGTTGCTGGATTCTCAAAAGGATTGTCTGCGGTGGTATCTTCGCTTATTATGATGGTCTTCTTGACTGCATCAGCAACAGGGTCTGTATCTGTACTCGGTTGGCGTAGGGAAGGGGTAGGGGAAGGGGTGGGTGAAGGAGAGGGTGTCGGTGTTGGACTGGCATTAATATCCTCTAGCGGGACAACATCCAGGTTGTCCGTGGACCGTAGAGCGGTGTGTCTTCCTCCAATCGAAGGATTCCGTTTTCGACCTCCACCCTTCCAAAGTAAGCTTGCGCGTCTAGTGACATCGCTGAGGAGAGATGGCGATGTTACTATGGTGTTTGAGGACGTGGACTCTCTGGCAACCTTCCGACGGTGTCTTTCAGCGATTTCCCATCGTCGCAGTGTCTGCGGATTGTAGCCAGTCAGTTCGCGGGAGGAAACGCATCGACGAGCTACAAACGCACTTCTTCAACACGACGTGTTTCAGCCTCTTGTTCGCTCGTGGGCGGATAAGAATTTGCGTCCGAGAGTTCTGCATTGTCTTCACTGAGATTAACATATTGTTGCCGGGCTTTGCCCTTGCCGTGGCCAACTTCAGAACTGGTAGCGCCGTCATTTACAAGCCATGCTCTGGTTTGTGCAATGTCGTCTTCCAGAGTGGGCGAGGATGCTGGTGACGGGGATTGTGTCGGTTTTATGGTGTCTAAAGAGGATATAGAGGTCATGGTCGTTGGGGAGAGAGCCGTGGAGCAGTGACAGGCTCGGCTTGCAGCATTCCAAACTTAGCAAACACACTACTGATACACACAACGAAAATTATTGATAGAAAGTATCAGGGTAACAAAGTCCAGTCAGTCTACGATATTGCTAGCTATTATTGTCAGAATCGCCTCCCGTCTTGTGTCTTTCTCGGTTGCATCATAACGCCCTCGTCGTTATCAGAACTGTCATCGCGAGCCATGTAGTTCCGCAGCCCAGACGCCTTTGGCGTAACATTTTGTAGGATAGGCTGAGCGTCATCGCTTCGACTGTACATCGTGCTCCGGGCACTCCTGTCGTTCAAGGAAAGAATAGACATACGGGCCGCTTCACGCATGTTCTTGAGGTTTTGGTGGAATGCGTTCTAGGTTGCCGTGAGAAACGTGCTCCTACTGCGTGTGATCTTACACGCACCTGCTCCTTCCAGTACTGCAGACGTTTCTCGCGCTCGGCATCACGTTGCTTACGATGAAAGAAGAAAAGGCCAATGAGAGTACCGAACATGCCTAGGCACGGTCAAGTCGAAGTCCTAGACCCCTTAACGACACAACTGACCTCCAAAGATACCCAGGGCAACGAGAATGTAAACATAAATGCCGAAGTGGTGGGGTTCAGCAGCAGGCTCGCCGCAGACTCCGGACTCAAGGCAGTTCCAGGATTGACACCTGGAAAAAAAACGGTCAGAAGCAAAGGAGAGCGCGGGTATGTTCCACATACTCCTTGTCAGCAGTACAAGCTGAACCAAGAGCCTTCTCGTTCAGGCAGACCTTCTGGGCGGAATCACAGTACAATCCAGGAGAGCAGTTATCCCGCGAGACGATAAAGGGGAATTCTCCTCCAACCTCATAACCGGTGTACCCTGTGTTCTCAACCGTGCATGGGTTTTGGAGGGTGGCATTAGTCCACCTAGATGTGAATTAAGAATTAGTGTTCCAGGGAACTTGGGCGAAGTGTCTCACATGCAGATGTTGTTCAGACAGACCGATCCATTGAAATTAAGACCTCTTCCGGTATGGTCAGCGAGTTCCTTGAAGTTGGGCGGCGCTTCACATTGGTCTTTAGGGAGTACTATGAGGAAAATTCGGGCAAAATAACAAGCGGATTGACCCACCATCACGATTCATTTGGCATGGACTGCCGACGGGGAGTAGAGGCTGGCATTCAGTGCCCTCATCAGGGCAAAACATGCCCTTGGCGCATTTAGGCGGAATTTCATGTGATCCCTGTGCATAACCAAACGGAAAATCGTCCTTCCTGCATTTCTTCGCTTCACAAATTCCAGCGTCTGAGCAATAGTTGGTCGCGGTGCATTCGCTCCAAAACTGATAAGTTCCTGTCTGGAGACGGTTGTTGCCCTGGTTGCATGTGCCGTTTCTTGTTACTGACCCGGCATGAACTGCTGCAAAGGAAGATAGTAAAAGGAGCGTGAAAGGGAGGGAATGCATTAGGGAGGGGAGAACAGAGGAAAGGAATAAAACAGCTGGCCTGGGCCGTCATCCCCGTCGCTGATGGTCTCCTTGTCACACCACCTTCCCACGCCCTACTTCTGAAGTTCTGACTTTTATCCTCTATTAAACCAGCTCAACTTTCGATGTGAGCTCGTTGCCTGTCGCATCGATCAGAGGACGGTATAATTGTCCAACGCCTGTGCCTCGTTTCACCGTGGGAGGTCATATTCGCACCTTGTTGAAGTAAATGTCCTTTCGCTATGTAGCAACTCTCTTTGCGGGATCAAGGACCTCTCCTGACTCCTAGGTCCTAGTCACGTTCTCGTCATTGCTTATATAGTATCAGAAGCGAAAGTCTCTGGCCAGTAGCACCTGCCAATAGGACACCACCCCTTTCCAGGAGGATGTCATAACTAAAACACGCCTAACGGGCGGATGATCGATGATCTTTTGAACCCTCTGCTTCACTTTGAGGTTGAGACCCGAGAGCTCAAACGCTCAAGAATTTTACGACCAAAAACCAGCGATCACTTCAGTACTTAACACCGCCTGGCTCCATTGCGATATTCCGAGTTTCATCCAGATATCCCTGAGTGTAGCTTCCGGGCGTGATTGGTCTTTTTGATGACGGGCGACGCGCTCAACAAGAAGCGCTCAAATCCGATGGACCCTCTGTACCGGTCTCGTGTCTTCTTGTGCCGGCATAAGGGCTTGTTTCCTCGGGTCATCCTCTTCTTCCCTCCTTATCTCACTTCGCAGCGCCAAGATGCTTGGGCTCCTCAAGGCGATCTTCAACTTTTTTTGTGGTAGCACCGAATCGAAACCGCAGTCCCCACCTCCCCAGCAGCAGTATCAACAACATTATCCGCAATATCAACATCAACAACAACAGCAACACTGGCAACGACCTCCTGCTGAGAGCAGGCCGCAACATGTTCCTCAGAAGCCGCAGAAGCCATATGTCCAACAGTATCAACAACAGCCTCCACAGCCTCCACAGAAACCTGCTCACCATGGTGCTTTACCCTATAACAAGGTCCGTCGCAGCCGTCTTGTTTAATATAGAGCTAGCCGATCAACTTGCGGACCTTTGATAGGACCAGAACCTAACTAACCAACAGAACCCTTATTACGTCTCGCTTCGTAGCCAGGCGAATGAGGAAGGCGATGCTATGGCCAAATGTTTCGAGGAGAGCCACCAAGCCTACGCGAGACGCGATGGTGCCCTTGCGAAAGAGCTTTCCAACAAGGGCAAGCAACACCAAAAACGTATGGAAGAGCTAAACAAACAGGCTAGCGACTGGATTTTCGCTGGTAAGGACCCTTCTCCTTTTGTAAAATAGGCAAGAGGTCTGATATATGACATACATCACCGGTTTCAGAGAACAACAAAGTTCGTTCAACTTTCTTCAGTTCCCATTGTCAGCCTGCTTAGAGCCCGTAACAGGACAGTGGCCCGCACGAAGTGGACCTTCACGGTCTATACGTCAGGGAAGCTATTGCCCACACGGACCGTGCCCTTCAACAGGCTCGGGCACGAGGTGACAAGGAGATCCACCTCATCGTTGGCAAAGGTCTTCACTCCAAGAATGGTGCTGCCAAGCTCAAGCCTGCAATCGAAGAGCTTATGCAGAGGTATGTCGTCCATACTTTTCCATCGTTCCTTAATTTTCGCTTACATGGTTCCTGATTCTTGAAAGGTACCAGCTTTCTGCGGAACTTGACCCGAACAATGCCGGCGTCCTCATCGTTCAACTGGACTCTACACACGGCCGCGGTGTGGGTGCCGATGAAATCACACGCCGTATCGAGCGTAGTGACGATGGTTGCCTCATCATGTAAAACCTATGGCGTGTTCATTATTATTGTGGTACCCTTTGACCGTTGCGGCCCGTCTCTTTTAATCGAATCGTGTACAATAATCACCAGAAACAAATCAGAATCGTGAGTCAATGTAGAGGTGCCAAGGTTTTACATAGGATTTCAAGTTGTTACATAACTCGAGATGCCACATATATTTTATTGCGGAAATAGAATCGGTACATTATTCAAGGCAGATAACCAATTCAGAAGCCTGATTCAAAACCAACAAGGGATCCAGGTTGTTCAAGACAACATCAAATTGAAATCTGCATCCCTTGACCCTTGGTTCCCTGCTTTCTGGGTTTCTGGGCTCACCAGAGGCACTCCAGTTACTTCCTGGGATCGCCAGAAACCTCATGTTTCATAGGACCCTGATATCATAAATAATTAATTTCATATCTATTGATTAGTTGTGGGTTCATGGCAGTCCGTGCGACGTCGCACGGGTCCTGACTCGTATAATGTGTATTCATGGAGCGAGATCCTAATAATCCAAGTGTAGCTGGGGTCCTTGGATGCTTTCGGTTGCAACCGACAGCGGGATCAAGATCTTTGAACTTTCTTTTTTTTTAAAAAAAAAAAAAATCTTTGAACTTTTCCACTCCGGCTTACCATAAGGACCACTCTTGACTCCCAGGTCCTGTCACGTTCCCGTTGTTGCTTATATAGTGCCAGAAGCAAATGCTCGGGGCCAGTAGCACCTACCAACAGGACACCACCCCTTTTCAGGAGGATGTCATAGCTGAAATACGCCCAACGGGTGGATGATCGATGGTCTTTTGAACTCTCTGCTTCACTTTGAGGTTGAGGCCCAAGAGCTCAAACACTCAGGAATTCTATGACTAAAACCAACAACTACTTCGGTATTAACACTGCTTGGCGTCTGTTGTGATATTCCGAGTTCCATCCAAGAATTCCTGAGTGTACGTGATGGGTCTTCTTGATGACGGGCGACGCGCTCAACAAGAGGCGCTCAAATCCGATTGTCCCTCTGCACCGGCCCCGTGTCTTGTGCCGGCATAAGGGCCTGTTTCCTCGGGTCATGCTCTTCTTTCTTCCTTGTCCCACCTCACAGTGCTAAGATGCTTGGGCTCCTCAAGGAGATCTTCAACCTTTTTTGTTGTGTCACCGGATCAAGACCACAGTCCCCCCCTCCCCAGCAGCAACATTATCCGCAATATCAACATCACCAACGACCACAACACTGGCAACAACCTTATCCGCAATATCAACATCATCAACGACCGCAATACTGGCAACAACCTTTCGCTGGGAGTAGACCGCAACATGTTCCTCAGAGCCCGCAGGAGCCATATGTCCAGCAAAATCAACAACAGCCTCCACAACCTCCACCGAAATCTACTCGTTATGGTGCCGTATCCTATAATAAGGTTTGTCGCAGCCGTATCAACAATGTTATCTGCAATATCAACATCACCAACAGCAGCAACATTGGCAACAACCTTCCGCTGAGAGCGGACCGCAACATGTTCTTCAGAGCCAGCAGGAGCCATATGCCCAGCAGAATCAACAACAGCCGCCACAACCTCCACCGAAGCCTGCTCGTTACGGTGCCGTATCCTATAACAAGGTCTGTCGCAGCTGTATCAACAACATTATCCACAATATCGACATCACCAGCAACAGCAACATTGGCAACAACCTTCCGCTGAGAGCAGACTGCAACATATTCCTCAGAGTCTGCAGGAGCCTTATGTCCAGCAGAATCAACAACAGCCGCCACAACCTCCACAGAAGCCTGCTCGTTATGTTGCCGTATCCTATAACAAGGTCTGTCACAGCTGTGTCAACAACATTATCCACAATATCGACATCACCAGCAACAGCAACATTGGCAACAACCTTCCGCTGAGAGCAGACCGCAACATGTTCCTCAGAGCCCGCAGGAACCATATGTCCAGCAAGATCAACAGCGGCTTCCACAGCCTCCACCAAAATCTGCTCATCATGGTGCCGTATCCTATAACGAGGTTTGTCGCAGCCGTATCAACAATGTTATCTGCAATATCAACATCACCAACAGCAGCAACATTTGCAACGACCCGCTGAAAGCAGACCGCAACATGTTCCTCAGAGCCCGCAGGAGCCATATGTCCAGCAAAATCAGCAACAGCCGCCACAATCTCCACATAAACCTGCTCACGATGGCGTTGTATCCTCTAACAAGGTCCGTCACAGCCGTCTTGTTCACTATGAAGCTAGTCGATCAATTTGCGGACCTCTGATAGGACCAGAACCTAATTGACCAGCCAAGCTCCCATTACGTCTCGCTCCGTAGCCAGGCGAATGAGGAAGGCGATGCCATGGCTAAATGTTTCGAGGAGAGCCACCAAGCCTATAGGAGAGGCGATGGTGCTCTTGCGAAAGAGCTTTCCAACAAGGGCAAGCAACATCAAAAACGTATGGAAGAGCTAAACAAACAAGCTAGCGACTGGATTTTCGCTGGTAAGGACTCTTCCCCTTATGCAGAGTGGACAAGAGGTCTGATATGATATATATCACCTGTTTCAGAGAACAACAAAGTTGGTTCAATTTTCTTCAGTTCCCATTTTCACCTTGCATAGAGCCTGTAACAGGACAATGGCCCGCACGAAGTTGACCTCCACGGTCTGTATGTCAGGGAAGCTATTGCCCACACGGAACGTGCCCTTCAACAGGCTCGGGCACGAGGCGACGAGAAGATCCACCTCATCGTTGGCAAAGGTCTTCACTCCAAGAACGGTGCTGCCAAGCTCAAGCCTGCAATCGAAGAGCTTATGCAGAAGTATGTCATCTATACTTTTCCATCGTTCCTTAATTCCCGCTTGTGTGGTTCCTGATTCTTCGAAGGTACAAGCTTCCCGTGGAACTTGACCCGAGCAATGCAGGCGTTCTCATCGTTCAACTCGACTCCACGCACGGATGAAATTACACGTATTGAGCATATTGACAATGGTTGTCTCATCATGTAAAACCTACAGTATGTTCATTACTGTTGTGGCCGTTGCAGCTCATCTCTTTTGATCGAATCATGTATAATAATGTACTTGCTACATCCTGAAATCCGAATCTTTGATACGAGCATGCTTATACCCAGTTGCGGAGGCAGTGACTACAAGAAAGGTGGCATATATGATTACAGGAGGGATATGGAAAGGTAAAGAGAAAGAAGAATGATGAAGCATAAATCGAAAGAAGTGAAGGCTTTATTTAGGTACTATCTCCTCGTCGCATCCCACAGTTCAATAATGCACGAAACAGACCCCACTTTTCCCTTCCCAAGTTGACGAAAACCGATCCCTCACCTTTCAATGAATCCTTACCGATCACCTCAAATTTCCAAGCCAACGAGGACAAAGGCGGGGTCGACTGCGAAAGGAGGCTTTGTAACAACCGAACCACCGACATACATCAAGGCGTGCAGCAACTCGCCCAAATTGGGTGCGGACCGCTCCAAGACAATGACCAGGGCACTGCAGTCTAGATTCTCCGAAGCTAAATCTAGTAATGCCACTATGCTACACAAGGAAGGAACGTGTGAGTAAACTTTCGGGGATTGATGAGCAGGTGACCACCATGATCCGTCCAACTTATGAAGGACAAGACAAAGATGTGGGGACGTACCTTTCACGGAGATTGACTGAAGCCGCATTTTTGCCATCCACGTACAGTGTCTTGGGTTTCCCAGGTAAGTCGAGAACGACACCCTCAAACGCCGCGCCCAAAGTAGGTGCAGAGATAGAAACACTTTTCGAGTAAGGTAAGGCCTTGAGTCCGTCCTTCGGGAATATAGTCATCAAATAGTCCAGTGCATCCTGAGATTGAGTACCGGGCTTCGCTTTGGGACCAGCTGGAATATATCCCGCGGGCTTGATGGACTCGAGCGCAATGCTGTCGATGCTGCCGCCGCTACTATAGCTGCCGTCGTCCGGAGTCAATGGGGGTGTAGAAAAGCCCGAGGAGCTGGTGCTTGAGCCAGAGCGAGCCGGAGCAGGAATAGGACGTGAAGTGACCGTAGTGATGGTTGAAAAGGCCCTACCATTACTGCGGTGTGGTTGCTGGAATCTTCCATGGGTATAGTCGATGGTAGTGATGGGAGCAGCTTTTGTTGGAGAACAAGCGATGCTCTTTGTGAACACCCTCGTGCCGGGAATAGAAGTGGGTGAGGTAGAGAAAGAGGAAGTAGGAGAGGAGTAAACGGAGGGGGATGGAGAGGAGAAGTACGACGCCGGACTGCCTGTCACACAATCCGACGACCCTCTGTCTGGAGGGCATTTACTCTTAGGGGCGTCAAAAGCGCCACTTTATCAGATGAAAAGTGATAAATACGAAATGCACGAGGCAGAAAAGAGGCAGAGGGTTGCAGGAGGAAGTGGTGAGTTTGCGGAACGAAAACAGAGGATGGATGGTCTTACCCCAGGTCCCCCAGAGAACGTGGTGGAGTAGTAGTACATGTCGTCGTTGCCCTCTAGGTGACAGACGGCGAGCACGCTAGGCACGGAGGTGTCGAAAGAAGCAGCCCCATCTCCAACGCTTTGACGAGCGTTGCTGCACGAAAAATCGGCATGAGCATCAGGTGCAAAAGAAATCAAAACGAAATGGCAACATACGTGGGGCGAAGACTAGATTGTTGATTTGTAAAATTCGACATGGTACTTAGTGACATATAGTGCCAACTTGGTAACTTGGAAGGGAGGAGAAAGTGCAAGAGTTTGGTCGAGTATTTCAACTGCAATAAAAAATCAACGGTGTGATGGTAGGAAAATGAAGCCGAATAGAACTCACAGTGGTGGTGGGAACGGGATAAGCCAGCGAACGCCCAATCGTGCCTGACTCTACCCACCTGTCTCAGGCTGACTAAGCTCCCTCACTCCTCCTCACACGTGATGTCGCCGCTTGCCGACTCCCACGCTTGCCGCCCGCGGCAGGGGTGTGATACCGAAATCAGGCCAACAAAAGGGCAAGAGAGCTCAACGCCGTCCCCAACAGCGACCTCAAGACTGTGAGTGCCAGTTTTTGACATTATGCAACTTCAAGGTGCACGATCTTCTTCTGTGGGCTGGTTGGAATGGTTGGAATGCTGGTTTTCGGGTGGATGTTGCTGGAAGTTTATGGATGGACTCTGGAGGGATCACTTGCACCAGGGAGTTCTGCACTCGATTAAGCGATGAACTGACGTTCAGACCCATGCAGTTTCCGACTCTCAATAAACCCAAAAAATGGCTGACGCTCCCCGAGGACGTGGTGGATTTGGACGTGGACGCGGCGAGCGTGGCAGGGGCCGCCGTGGACCCCGCCGTGGTGGTCGCAAGGAAGAGGACAAGGAGTGGTATGGGAGCTATACTGACTGAAGGAAATGGTGATCTCACATTGGTGTAGGGTCCCCGTCACTAAGCTCGGTCGTCTCGTGAAGGACGGAAAGATCAAGTCAATGGAGGAAATCTATCTCTTCTCCCTCCCGGTTAAGGAGTATCAGATCATCGACTTCTTCCTCCCCAAACTCAAGGACGAGGTCATGAAGATTATGCCAGTGCAAAAGCAAACCCGTGCCGGTCAGCGCACGCGTTTCAAGGCCTTCGTTGCCATCGGTGACTTTGACGGTCACGTCGGCCTCGGTGTCAAGTGCGCAAAGGAAGTTGCAACTGCCATCCGTGGTGCCATTATCCTGGCGAAGCTCTCTGTCATTCCTGTCCGTCGTGGCTACTGGGGTGCCGCTCTTGGTGAGCCCCACACTGTACCCTCCAAGGTCAGCGGCAAGGTTGGATCGGTCATGTGCCGTCTGATCCCTGCTCCTCGCGGAACTGGTATCGTTGCTGCACCGGCGTCGAAGCGTCTGCTGCAGCTTGCTGGTGTTGAGGATGTTTACACACAATCGAAGGGTTCGACAGCGACGATGGGTAACTTCTTGAAGGCTACATTTGCTGCTGTGAGTGGATCGGCGACGGTTCAAGTTGAGACAGCTACTGATATACAGGGCAGATCACCAAGACTTATGCATTCCTTACACCTGATTTGTGGCGGGAGATTCCTCTATCGAAACTGCCATACGACGAATACAGTGCCCATCTTGCACTTGCGGCTAAGAAGTACTAGATCCGTGCTGTAGTCTAAAATTTCGCTAGCTGTCCATGCATTTCTTTTTTTTTGATATAAAAGGCGAGGTTCCTTCCCGATATGGCAAGACAGGTGGGTGAGCAAGGAAGAACGCGAATAATTCTGAATAAATTCCACTACTTTGTGCACATGCCTTTGCACTGCCCAGTTGATGGCGGATATCTCTCCAAGACCCAACTCTCCTTCGCACCCCGACCACCTCTATCTTACAGAACCAGAGGCAGACGCCTCTAACAGCGACAGCGATGACAACTTTACCTTGGATTTTCCTCACCCACCGCCCATGAGCCGCATCCTCGCCCGCATGCCTAGTTGGCCCCGGCACCCTCAGCCCCTTGCTGCTCATCCAAAACCAGAACGCCGTCATTCTGCATCACCCCTAATTCCACACCCTTATGGACGGCCACAGCCCCAACCTCATGAAGAACCTCGCTACTCCTCAAACACTAGCAAGTTACTGGCACAGGATCACAGCCGAGAAACGACAGGTGAGGTCTCTTTGGCACATGAAATTCTGAGCAGGCTGGAGCAAGCTTCAGAGACCTGCCAATTTCAGAGAGCGCCAATCAATCGAGAAACCGTCCGCCGACTGGAGCCATTGCCTCCTCCTGCTCCGGCACCGTCTGTCCCTCTTCCTCGCCTTCCCCGTATTATTAGGAAAGTCGCAAGTGTACACTTAGACTCGAAGAGAGAGCCTACAGAATCCCCATCGTCGTTGGGATCAGTACCCAAGACCAAGTCCCTCAAGTTCATCTCTGGACCCACGTGCCTTGGGAGTACCACAGTGCAGTCACACAAGCGCGAGGAGAAGAAGCATGGCCGGTCGTCCAGCCAACCCACGAGCTTCGGGAAATCCACAGTCTCGCGGATGGCAGAATCCCCCCGTACCAGTTGGGACGCGAGTACGAGCAACCGTTCAAACTATGCGTCATGCGATCAGACGGTTCTGGGACGTGCCTCTCCTTTAGTCTACTCAAATCCACTTTTTGCTAGGAACATGACAGATCAGCATACAAGCAGCGCCACGGTCAAGCACGGACGTCGGTTTGACCTCAGCAGGGGGAATATGTCTTCGGACCCTCCATTCACATGCCGAGTGACGAACAGTAATCCAGGCATTCTTCATCGCCGCCTTGATAACAACTGTATCGACGGGATGGTTCTTAATCACAATATGAACCCAGGGGAGTCGGGTTCGTGCACCCGCCCTGGCTACCCTGCCGCTCTGCAGCGACCGCTACACTCCTTCGGCGTGAGTGGCGGCAGTAGAAATAGGAATGCGAGTTCTGGTATCCCTCCCCAAAGCGCGAAATCTTTTATCGATATTGAACCTGGGAGGAGGAAACACGGGAGGGGAAGACCGAAGCCTCGGAGTGGCATACCTGGCTTCTGGAACGAGGAAGGAACTACTGAACATCAGGTAGGGTCAAGCGTGAAGCAGAAAGGTGAGAAGATGAAGAGGGTGTTTGCTCGTGCTAGCAGCAGCGTTGTTGATTGGGGACGACAATTGATGGGGAGAACGGCGAAGCCAGCAGCTGCGAGTTCAAATTCGGGGAATCTGGCTCGTTGACTGGTTAGTGATTACCAGTCTTTCTTTTTCTTTTTCCATAGCCATTGAATGATTGTGCCATTGTCTTGTAATTTTTTGAATCCCTTGTTATACCCGTATATTGTTTATTTTGTGAGTGTATGTGCCTTTTGTAATATCTGTATCGTCTGTGTATATACCGTGTAAGCGGCACTTCCGCCCTGTTAACTGGTTCGCCATGACTGTCAAGGTGTTGATACAATGCTGTGCAAAATATGGACTACAAGCCCGAGGATATCAAGATAACGTTATGAACGAACACGAAAGCAAGATACAAAATGCCAACAAGAGTACCCAGCTCTTAGTCCTTGGCAGAAGTAAGTTGTTCATAGGGAAGTGCGTTCGAGTTGTAGGGCTTGACCACTAACGGGAGCTGACTCCCGTCTGTGTACTTACCCGAAACAAAGGGTCGGGTCAAGACACTAATACACCCAAGTCAGCAGCTAAACAAGGATTGCTGGGAAGGTCGGCTTACACATTAACCCTGCGGATCTTCTCGCCTGTCGGGAGGAAGACAAAGTGGGTGAGGAGGATGTAAAGGAAAGTTTTGATCTCGATGAGAGAGAACCTCATCCCAATGCAAGACTAGGTAGAGAGTGGGATGAGTAACAGTCTCGTAGAACATCTAATTCATGCGTGCTCACTCGTGGTCCAGCAGAGAAAGTGAGAGTATTTGAAAAAAGTCCGGGTAGCTCCCGCGCTTTTTCGGGGGGCGCGTCCCATCGGTCAGGGCTGCATCGAACATTTAGCTCAAGTCATAGCGCCAAAGCAAGAAACCAAACCAACTTGAATTCCCAAGCATCCTCACCCCACATCTCCTTGTCGAGGTTGAAGCCCTCAACGGCGACATGGACAAAGCTTCCCTTGGGTACAGTGACGCTCCTCTTTCCCTCTTCCATCGTCCCATCTCTCCTATGCACAGGGTACATCGTCGGCACCTCATCATCCTGCGTTGCCACACGGATCGAAGAATGTACAGGCGGTATCAACCTCAACGACTCCCTTGTGACATTGTGCAAATATGGCAGAGTTGAGAGACTACCGTACAGAGACTGTATCTCTTCTTCTGTCAAGTCGGATATGTCTGTCGTAGGAGCAACAGAGAGGAGCTCGTTCCGGAGGCGCGTTTGGATGTCAGCGTGTTGTGCGAGTAGGTAAAGTGTCCATGTAAGCGAGAGCGAGGAAGTATCGGAACCGGCGAACATGAAGGTGTTGATGTTATGGAGGATGTCTTCGTCCGATATTCTGTTCTCAGGTGCGAGGTCACTTGAAGCGTTTGATTTCACTGAGAGACTTTGATGAATAGTAAGATGTATTGCAGGAAAGTTAAGCTTACGCAGGAGACTCAAAAGGTCCTTTCCGTCATAAGCTTTGCCATTGTTCGCAGCTTCCTGGATTTTACGTTTCTTCTCTTGTATGAGTCTGCCTGCGACACGACGAATGGTGTCTTGACAACGCTCAACAGTACGCTGTCGTTCATCGGGCTGCAAAAATGGTTAATTGCTATTAACATTTGCGAAATAGAGCTCTTACTATGAATTTATTGATCCAGGGTACGTAAATTGACAAGGTCGTTCTCCAAGGGTTACCTTGCGAGATGGCCACCTCAAACATTTCCTTGTAAGCGAGGAAGAGTGCGTTGGTCTCGTCATGGATGGCGTTGAAATTGTAATCGAAGCCTATAATAAGACAGGTCAGTGGAAAGCAACCCGACACAAAACGTTCCTGCTTACCAGCAATTCCAATAACATCAAACGTCGCTCTACTGACCCAATGACAAACATCCAACCTCAGCGAGGGATCTTCGGGCTTCTCGCATCCTTCTGAAATCATTGTCTTCCATTTATCCTTCAACTGACTCCCTTTCTCAAACACCAGAGGCACCAATTCACGGAGGTTCTGTATTGAGAACGCAGGTGTAGCAACCCGTCGCTGTCGCCTGTGTATGTGACCTTCTGCTGAAAGCATGCCGCAACCAATCAAGCTCGTGATGAGGGTCCTGGATTGCCACGGCTTTTCGTAGATGGTGGAGTTCTTCAGGACATGTTGGACGGAAAGAGGGTCCAGTGTTAGAAGACGTTCGTCCCACTAGATAGGTCTATGCTTAGCAAGGGCCCAACGTTGAATGGGTAACGCACCCACTGGACCGATACCGCGAATGCGTATTGACCGCCCGTACCGCTTCACGTAAATTTCATGGGCTTTTGGCGAACACACAGGGCTTTATGTCGCGGTGAGACTTTTGACCTTTGCCATTAAAAGTAATAGAGCATACTCGAGTACTCGGGACAAATTCCCCATGAAACCCTTACAAGGTGGACCTGCAATCCTCTGTAAAGGGTTGAATTTGGGTGCAACGAACAGGTGGTAGAACGCCCAGCCAGTGAGAGCGCCCAGAGTCAATAAGAGCGCCATACATAACGACATTTCGATTAAGAGAAGAGTTGTGAGGGATTAGATATAGGAAGAACGTGAAGAACGCAAGGCCATCGCATGCTAATTGTTATGTAGTTGTTAATTGTTATCTCGGCTCCAAAATTCAGCACGTGAACGACTTGACGAGCTAACGAATAAAAATAGAGCTAGACTTGCATCTCTGATCCAACCATTCAAACACTCCGAAATTGAAATCCGAAGGCAGTAAAGGGAAGTTGCGCAAATCTAATGAAATGCTACTGATGCTGAGTTTCATGGGCAATGAAATCACAGAAAGCTGCGCGTCTTCACAGTTGAATAAGGATCTTGAGCAGCCCAGAGACTCGACGCTTTCCAGGTTGGGCGCAAGAGAGATTTTTGGATACCCAAGTCGACCAGAATGCACTTCTTAATTCATGCGTTCTGCGCCCGTGCTCGTGTGGCTTTGAATATCATCCTGGCGTCCATGTCCTTGTGAATCTCGTCATCCATGACCGCTGCTGTTTCCCTACAGCTGGGGATAGAGAGCATCTTGCAATTGCGTGTTGCTACCAGCATGCGTCTGAGTGTAGATCATCCCCTCTTGCTCCGTAGAGACCGCATTCGTTGTCTTCTTAGATAAACGGTTCTGGGGGACATTGTGCAGGAGGTAATTCACTACGGACATCGCCTTCCTCAACTTGGTCCGCGTAATCATGATGAACCCAAGGCCGCATAGGAGGCTAATAAACGCGACAGAGAGAGCGATGGCAGTAACGGGAGCGTTGGGCTGCATGCTGGGCGATGATGACGTAAATGCTGGACGGGGTGTACAGTATTCCGGTAGCGTCGGGCTGGAGATGGTCGGTGCATATAGTGGTGAGGAGGGGTTGTTGTAAGGTGTTGTTCATGGTATCGACAGTAGCCTATTGGTCCTCCACGCCGCGGCGTACTGGAATAAAGTTCAGACGCTGCCCTTGTTGGTGAAGATCGAGTTCGGAATAGCGTCCGTAACGGGGAACGGATGAAGGTGATGGGAGGTGATGGGAGCCATTGGCACCATAGAAAGCGGGTATGTCTAGGCGATGAAAACAACGTTTGAGACATGCAACGAAACGTCTCGTAAATGACAACTCGCAATGTCTCTCTTTAAGTTGTTAATAGCACGCGTTATCCACAGCACAACTAGCAACATCCATATACGAAAGCAATAAATAATACAAGTTCAAGGTCTATTTTACAATTACCAACCGTTCCGATCTGCAATCCGTCAATCCTTCTTCGAAAATATCCGGTGAATGTTCTCCAAATCCTCATGCTGGTGGTAATATTCTGACGCCAATTTCTTCAGCTCCTCGGGATCTAACAAGTCACCATCTCCGTCAGACTCTGTAACACTCCCAGAGCTCCCCTTGTCCATCTTCCTGAGCAGGTTGTAAATCTTTGTCTTTTGATTCACCAGCATCTGGAAGTTGCCTAGATAGGGAAGATAAGAAGACTCATAGTGGTTTCGGAGGGCAGCGTGGTCATGAGCAGGTGGAAGTTTGGAAGTATGGGGTCGTGACTGGGAAGATATTTCATCGCGACGAGTATTAGTAGCGGCGGGAGACAGAGCGATTGACGCAGGTTCACGTTTGACAGGTGCCCGAATCTCCCCTTCATCTTCGCTCGATGTGTATATGTCTGAGCCTCGCCGCCGCTTGATGGACGGTTTGGGTTTCGAGCTCGACGTCTGGCTCGATGACGTGGAAGTGGAAGCCTTGGCAGGCGGAGCAGAAACTTTGGGAACAGGGGTAGGTTCCTTCTTGATTCTTGGTAGAGGCGGTAATGGAGAGGGTTCCTTCTTAATTCTGGGTAGAGGAGGCGGGGGGGAAGGCTCCCTTTTGGCCATCCTAGGCGGCGGGGGAGGATCCATGTCTGGTTTCTTTGGCAGGCTAAGATCTCTAGGCTTTATGTCCCTAGCCGGATCCGACTCCATCTTCCGCTTCTTCGTCGCCACTCTCGGAGAGTCTCCATACTCCCCCTCCTCTCTGCTTGTCTTCTTCCGTTTGGGTGGACGGAGGCTATCATCTGAATATTCCCCTTCCTCCGGCTCCTGTGACCACTCTCGTTCACGTGCCTTCTTCCTCGCCGGCTCGCGTTCCCTATCGCTCTCGTACTCGGGTTCTCTTCGCTTTGTCCTCTCCCTCTGTCTTTGTTTCTCAAGCTCCCTCCTATCCCTGTCCCTGTCCCTGTCCCTGTCTCTATCCCTGTCCCGTTCCTTCTCTCGCTCGTTCTCCCGTTCTCTTCTATCCCTTTCTCGCGCCCCTCTCTCCTTTTCCCTATTCTTGAGAACCCTTTCCCGCTCTCTTTCCCGCTCTCTATCTCGCTCTCTATCCCGTTCTCTATCCCTGGCCCGATCTGAACGCTCCGAGTCTGAAGCGGCAACGTCATCCCTACGCAGCTTCTCAATTTTCTGGGTTGGAACACCACTAAGCCTTCGTTCTGCTGCTTGCGAAGAACTCGATGTCTGGGAATGACGCAAGTCCCTGTCTTGAGTATCGTGCAATGGGTCCCCAAGAACTGCCTTCCCATTGATGATTGGACTCCGGCCATTTGCGTATTCACGCGATTCAGTAGGCGTGGGTTGTTTAGCCTTGAAACCAGAACCTGGCCGAGGTCGGGTCGCCGGCGGTTTCAGTGGCAACGTTCTAGCTGCGTCGTCATCTCGGGTGCTACTACTCGTGGATGGCCGTGAACTCGAAGCTTTGATGCTCTCGTTCTTCATCATGATTTCACCAGAATTCTTGGGCTTGGCCGTCTTTTTCTCTTTCGCTGAAGTGGATGTGAGTCCACGCTTGGGTTCAACCACTTGACCAGCTTTGGAGGGACCAGCTCCGTTAGCAGGTTGTTTACGAGCCACATTGGGAGGAGTGGTACCATTTAGGTTTCGGTACTGGACGTGAGCCCATGCGGGGTCGGATTCTGGGATTTTAAGGTCTCTAAGCGCGCGTTTCGCAGCTCTGGCGAGATTTGTGCGTTCGCTCTCCGTTAATCCCGGAAGCTCATAAGGGCGGACTTCGAGCCATGACATAGTCTTTAGACGATAAGTTTTCGGCGCCTTGGAGCTGTTGGGTAAGGGGATGGGCTCAGCAATCTGGAGCCATTATGTAAATATTAGTTGATATAGTGCAATATATGACAGCATACCTCCTCCAGCAGCTCGAGAATATCTCGTTTCGTTGTCTCGCTGCAGTCGTTGCCACCAACCAATCTGACAACTTGTTCCGAGGTGCGTTCAGCAGCAGCAATACAACGAATCATTCGATTGCGTAGGGATTGGAGTGCCTCTTTATTCCTTTGTGGCGGAGCAGGGGTTTGGGAAGTTCCTCCAGGAGAGGCAGCAGCTGGGGCAGGGGGTGCAGGGCGACGAGGTTGATCGGGTTGCCGCCCAAGTGTTCTGAACATGGTAGGCTCCTTCTTCTTCTTGCCGTTGGGGGGAGGCAGGTCTGTGGGCGTCTCTACGAAGATAGTGGTGCGACCAGCGCGTTCCTTTTGGGCATCTACAGTGCTTGCTTGAAGCTTGCGTGTTATTCGGTCATCTAGTTGCCGTTCGACAGTGAATTTGCCAGTAACATTTGCATAGAGCTTGAGCGGCGTATTTTTCTTAGCTGCCGAGGAGGTGCGGAGGTAGAGGTCATGTGGAGCAGTTTCTGGGACAGACGTCACAGGGAAGAATGTATCACCGATAGTTACACCCTGTGAGTTGGTAAGGGCATTGCTGGCGGGCAGGTAGGTGAGCTTTGGAACGTACTGGGTTCTCTGAGAATTCGAAATGAAGTTGTGGAAAGGACTCGAGCAAGTCCAGGGTCTTGTCTGACATGCGAACGATCATAGCTTGCTTAGGGCGTGACTGGGAGGTTTCTCCGGGTCTGGATGATCCCAGGAGTGATATGGTGCCATCTGGAGGGAGAGGCATGATGACGGAAGGAGGTTAAGGATGATTTGGGGGAGTGGAGAGAAGCAGGGAACGACTAGATTGGGTGAGATCAGGACGGGTAGCAGGGAACAAGGATGGAAGAACAATGGGACAGGGATTGGTCAGTGGCTGGGCGACGAGGACGGGGCCCGTCTTGCTCGGTGCTTGCCGACCACGTGGGCGAGTGGAAGACACCGCCTGGACACAGCGTAACGACGGCTGGACAAAGGCAAGAGCGGTACTTGGAGCGGTGCACAGCGACGGTGATTCGGTCCAGGACTCCAAGACGCTCAAAGCACCATCAGCCACTCAAGCTACATGTTTGGCTTTGTTGTCTATTCCCTACTACTGCTTCACATTCTCCTCTAAATACTTCCCAAATTTCTTCGCAATGTTCTCCTCTTCCCAGTCAACCTCTCCCTTTTCCGTCGTTCCCAGTGTAATCGCCTTTCTGTGTATAGTCACAAACTGTCGCTTCAGCCGCTGTAGCTCAGACAGCGTAATGTTACGTTCCGGCAGCGAGATCCGCACTTTCACCCCTCCGTTTAACGTCAAGTTGACAGCTCCCATCGACGACCCAGCGCCTCGCTCAGCCATGATGGCTGACACCATTGCAGTGGTGGTTTGTTCAAGGATATGGAGTGCATCAGTAGGGGCCTTCGCAACCTATCAAACCCTGTAATTCAGCGCCAGACTATTTTGAAATAAGCTCCAGAGACCGACATTGAGCGTCCCAGAGTTGGGTGGTTTGATATTCCCTTTTGTGATAGCTTCCCAGATGGAGTCATTTGGAGGGCTCTCGTCGGTCCAGAGGACCGTGAACAAAGGCGAATCCCATCGAACCATTGACGATGGCTCTTCATAGCGCATGAACAAATTCTCTAACCTGCGCAAGCGTATTTTGAGCAAATAATGAGCCATGCGACCAGATTGAAAGGACATACGTCTCGGGGGTGTACTTGCACCCATCTTGGCGGGCATCATTCCACCCTCGACAGATATCAGGCGTCGCCACAACGTAAACCTACACTCCATGACCAAGTTAGTCGTACCTCGAGTGTGACGGATGCTGAAACGCACAGTACAAACGCGCACTTTAGACTCTCTTGCTGCGCAGTAGAGCTGATAGCGAAAACCCTTGATGTAATTAAGCGAATCAAGTATGACAATCTTGTCAAGAGCAAGGGCTCGTTGTACTGCAGTGAAGAGAGCACCTCTTGCAGGCTTTTCAGAGCGGCTTTCTGTTCATACATTCAGTAAAATTCCTGTTGAGATCCCAAGACTGCACACCATCATAAACCGTTCTTTCAAGTCCCAGAGTGTCATCTGATATGATCTCAATGGTGCGGAAAGGGCCCTCATAAGAAGGATCTTGAAGTTTAGACAGCAAATGCTCATGAAGTTGAGCAGCACGTTGACTCTTGCCAGAACATGGATAACCAGATATTGTGATGAAGGCCATTCCACTGAAGACGTGATAGTAGATGGTAGTAAAGCGCAAAGAGTGGTTTTATTGTTCTATTTACTCCTAGTAAAATCCTGAAGATATCAGGAAGGGGTTTCCAAAAATTGCTGAAGGCCGAAGCCAACAGACGGGTTCGGATGTGTAATTTGCAATCAGCAAAAGACTGTGCCTCGGTAAAGACCTCACTGGCGACAGTACATGCCCGAGCACAAGAGATAAGGAATCGAGACGCACCCTGCAGTGCTTATAAACAGAACTGGGTGCGCACGGACCAGTGACTGATGGCATTGCTCGAATTGGACATTGAGTTGTGATGGGTCGTGACGACTTGATGAATAATCTTGATCCAGCGGGAATCGATAGTATCTGAGTGATCAGAACCTTCATTGACGGGATCTGGTGAACTGGATCGGGGCTGGTTTCGCTTATTGTGCTATCGTGGGGTGTTTCAACACTACTGGGTAATAGACGCGGGGCAGACTGCAAACACGAAGAAAGTTGTATGGTCATGCGGGGGGTTTCCTCAAGTTCGATGGGGACGAAACGAATACGTTGCGACATCGGATGCTGTTGCGAATGATAACAGCAAGGTGCCAATAATCGCAACGTGGTGATTGAGGTTGCCAGCTTATTGCCAGTGGGATTTTGTGGAGTCGTCTGCCCAGGGGAAACAGCACCGCCACGATGCAGTGGCGGAAAAAGAATAAAAATAACAGGTGATGCTCCGAATATGGTTAGACATTCCTTTCCAGTCGCGGAGCGTGACAGGGGAGGTGACAGGTGTGACGCGCTCGCGTTGAAACGGTTCCGCCAAGTTGAGACGACTACATTTCTATCGCTTGGAATTCCACACATCTCGTCCGTTTCTACCTTTCTTTACATCCAACGTTGCCCCTCCCTTGCGTCCCCTGCTCATCCACAGATATACGGCCCCATACGTTCCAGTCTTGCTCGTCCCGTCCAACCCTGGCCTCCAACACTCCGCACACCTCCAGTATTTCCCCTCCCCGTGTGATAATTGCTTGACAACCACGACATGCTCGCTTCCATGGCTTCTTCTCCGGCCCCTGTTCCCCTTCGCGAGCAGTCGCATTTCGACGTCCAGCAGGCTACTCACGATCTCTCAGACTCTGTTAATCTCGACGACAGGCTATGTCCTGGTTGTAAGAAGTCTGCTGTGAGCGAACAAGGTGGTCTCGTCGTAGCATTTGGGTGAGCTTTTCTCGTCACCCTCTGCTTTCGTCGCCATGGCTGGGTCTGTCGTTGGGATACGATAAGAATTCCTGATATGACTCCAACGCGCGTGAACGAAAGCGTCGTGGGTCATCTGATCAATGAATCTAACCTCCTTTTGCTTATAGGCAATCGTTCTTCCATGTCGACTGTTTCAAGTGTGCAAAGTGTAGTAATCAAGTGACCGCGGATACCAACCTCCTCTTACTGTCCGATGGTTCCCCCATTTGTGCCAACTGTTCCTATAGCTGCAACGTCTGCCACCTTCCCATTCTCGATGAAGCTATTATGACCGGTGACGACTCCTATCACGCTCATTGCTTCAAATGCAAAGTATGCAAGAATCGAATCGACGAGCTTGTTTTCGCCAAGACTAGCCAGGGTATATACTGCATGAAGTGCCATAACGAACGCATGATCAAAATTAGAAAATATACCCAGAAAAAGGCCGAGCGCGAACGGAACGGTGGTGGTAGTGGATCTTCAAGGACTCGAGACAGAGAGGCTCGGAAATATCACCAGGATGGCGGTGTAAGTTTCATCATTTTTGGCCAGGTTAAGGGCGGAATAATTCATAATCCGTAGTCGCCGAATGCAGGACACGATTCGCTTTCACGTCCATCGTCGTCCAGGTCAAATGGAAATCTCTCAGCAACTACGCAGCAGGATACATCCCGCCCAAACACGGCACGCAGTAGCGAAAGTTCTGCATATACACGTCCCGCTGTCAAACCTAAAGGTCCACCTCCGCTTCATAATGGGCAAGACCCCCGGACTTCCCCTTCGCAATCCAACTCCCATCCTAACAGCACGTCTGCGATCACCCCCTCGCTCTCATCTTCCATTTCCTCGAGTCCTGCTGTGACAGTTGCACCTCCACCTGAGAGCGAGCGCCCTAGCCCCACGAAATCGTCCACTCTTCCAATACCTCCTATTGGTCCAAGTACAGATCCCGATGGCAGACGCCGAAGCTATGATGATGGTGTCCGCCCATTGCATGTATTGTTCGGTCAGAAATCAGCGTCAAACAATGCTATTCTTCGACCTGATGGCCGTCCAACCACCTCGGAAGGCCTAACTGTCACGTCCAAGCAGGAAAGGCGTCATTCTATCAATCCCGGCTTGACTCTTCCTAATTTCAGCGCTGCGCTGCCTTCCAGAACCGCGAATGCAACTCTATCCCCCATCTCCGCTGCCTTTTCTGACCACAGATCTGCTCGTTCGCCAACGTTTCCTGAAGGCCCTGAATCTCCCCATTTTCGAGGTGGACAAGGGCAGGTTTCCCGTCCCGCTTCTCAGAGCAGCTCTATGAATAGCTATCACTCCTTCGTTACACAGGCGGATAAAGAGTTGTCCCGCTCCCGGTCGTCTTCTATAGCTACCTTGGATAACGAGGATCAAACAGTGGTCCTCAAACCTCAAAGTAGATCAAGGGAGCCATCTCGA
Source organism: Podaxis sp. C-F-92630 (assembly GCA_018524945.1). NCBI lineage: Eukaryota > Fungi > Basidiomycota > Agaricomycetes > Agaricales > Agaricaceae > Podaxis > Podaxis sp. C-F-92630. Next base: position 26,174 of record JAEUWS010000485.1, read on the forward strand.
TCTCCGAGTCCTGCAATCCATACTGGTGACGCTGACAGACGGTTGCACCATCAAGTCAATGGCAATAGGTTATCATCAACATCAAATCTCAGTGCTGAAGAACGGGGATCGGCCGTGAGCTCGAGATCTAGCTCTCCGTACCGTCAAATAGACGTACCACGCGGTATAGAGGACGGGTCGGATTCCGACGCAGCAGGCGAGTTAGCAAGTCCCATGCCTGACCAACGCCATTCCCTTCCCCCAATACCTCCTTCAAAGGACGACGACGAGCGTCTGGATGCTCAGTCGCCGGTCTTGAGTGAGGATCTAGATGCTTCTGGCTTATCCCAGCACGATGCCTCGGATGATATGTCAGAGTCGTCACCTGTTGAACGCACTTCTCATGCGACCTTTATCGCTCCTGCCCTCCCGCCTATCCGATTTTCCTTAAGCGGTGCGGACTTCAGCGAGCTTCTGAACTCGGTTCAAGGATCTTCTGCGTTGAAATCTTTGGATGGGATGGCAGCGCTCTTGCAAGAGTCTGACGACCTTTCCGCGCCGTCTAAAACGTCTTCGGAAAGGACGTCGACATCGACGGCTCCGACGTCTCCACCCGCAACAACTGATGAACACACGCCCCATGACACTCCAAAATCTTCCGCGGTGGAAGAGCTTCATGGTTTCAACAAGTATGTTTTGAAAGAATCATGTGTCTAGTTCTTGTACTCAACATTATTGCAGACCCTTGGAACTTAGAAAGAAGGCCTCAGTGGAGGACAAACCACTGCCTGTTCTCAACTTGCCTCCAAGTCCTATAGAACCCCAACAGTCGAATGATCAGTTGACCGATCCTACCAATGGTACTCATGTAACCGTGACGGATTCAAGTTCTGGTGAGACGACAGTTCGCCACCATGCGTCAGGTTCAGTTGCTGCGCGGTTGCGGGAAGCTATCAAGGGTTCGCGGGACCAAGGGGTCAAGCAAATTCGTCTGGATGTTGAGCTTGTAGAAGCCATTATTGCGACCCTGGATTCGAGCAAGGTGGCCTATGATGAACTCAAAGAGAAGTTTGATGGAATGAAGGTTCGTGCGCTATGAAAATGCTAACCAGTGCCTAACGCCACACATTGTTTGTAGAGGACGAGCAAAAACTTTATCGACGGAGTACTGGTAGCCCAGGCTGAGTACGACAGAGAGCAGAAGGCTAGGCGTGATGCTGAAGCAGAGGTCACTCGATTGCGCGTTCTGTTGTCTGGCCAAGCGGCCAAGTTGACGGCGATGTCTAGCGAGGACCGCCGTCATGAATTGAGGCAACAGATGTCGAAAGAGTTGAATGATAGTCTGTCGGGTCTGGAACACGATCTGTCCAGGTTGAAGCTTGAGCGGGATATCGCACTGGCAGAAATGGAGGAACTATCGTCGACTAAGAGGTACGTTGCCTCGCAATAGTCTCCATGATATCGCACCTCTGATTTGACTTTACAGCTCACCCGAGAAACCTGTGGCGAACCTTGGGCGCTCCATGACGAAACGCCTTGATACCCTCAAGAGGCAGTACCAGCGAGAGTTGATTCCGCTTACCGAGCAACGCGAAACTCTCAGTAGGGAGATTGCGGAGCTCAAGGCAATCAGAGACATGTTCCTCGAGGAGACCACTGCCCTCAACGCCCGTAATGAGGAACTTGCACAGCTTAGCCACATCTACTCCCGCAGGTTGGAAGCAATCCCCGAAACACCTCTCAGACGAGACCAGATTGTCACAGCGCCTGTTTCTCGCCCCTCTTCTGAGAAACTAAAGAGTAATGTTCCTGCGCAATTGGCCCCCGCACTGGCGCCTTGCCTGGGCGCTTCAACCAGTGGATCATCGACTGTTACTATTCATGAAGATGGCGACAGGTATATCAAGCCACCGAAACCAGATACAGACATGCATACACCCCGTAAACTCAAGTGGATGCCATCCAACAAACCCAAGGTTGCTGCTTCGCCGGCGACCGTACAAGAGTCTCATAAAGGGAGGGGACATTTAGAACATAACTTCCAGCAACTGAGCGTTTTGCGATTCACTCGGTGTGATCATTGTGGAGACAAGCTGTGGGGTTCTCAGCTCCGATGCACAAGTATGCTTCAGTCCAAATCACTCTCGATAATATTGCTGAGTTGTGTTGTTAGTTTGCCACGCTTCGATACATGTCCGCTGCATAGCTGGTGTGCAGTTGCCTTGCGCACAACATAAAAAGGAAGACTCACAGGCGACCCTAAGTGAGTTCAGCTGCTAGGATACCCTGTTTAACGTGATCTCATCCCGTCACTATAGTTCCTTCGATGTTCGGTCGGGATCTTGTTGAACAGGTGCGAACCGACAGTCAAGGTGATGATCGGCAAGTGCCAATCATTGTCGAGAAATGTATACAGGCCGTTGAGGCAATAGGTATGAATATACAAGTATACCTGGTCGGGCATGACTAACAACTTGTCGATAGCCCTCGATTATGAAGGTATCTACCGAAAAACCGGTGGTTCAAGCCAGTCCAAGATGATCACACAACTTTTCGAACGCGGAGATTACACCACGTTTGATTTGCTCGACACTGACAGGTTCAATGACATCTGCAGTGTCACTTCAGTCCTCAAGAATTACTTCCGCTCGTTGCCCAACCCACTTCTTACGTTTGAGCTATATGAGCAATTCGTACAAGGCGTCACCATTAAGGATGCCGCACTGAAAACTAAGACGCTGTCGGATCTTGTCAAGCAGCTGCCCAGCGAACATTATTATACGCTTCGTACGCTGATGATTCACCTCAATCAGTGGGTATCCGTATCTCCATTCATAACGGGCTAACTGACGTATCTAATCATTTTACAGCATCCATCAACGAAGTGAAAAGAACTTGATGAATGCAAGGAATTTGGGAGTCGTATTCGGACGTCAGTGCTATACCAACATTACACCTTTCCGATCGCCCTGACCTGGTTTTTTCTAGCCACGTTAATCAGATCTCAAGACCCAGGTGCTGAATTTGGTGATATGGCCCAACGGGCTCTTTTCGTGGAATGGCTCGTTGAAAATGCACCTCAATTGTTTAATGGGGATGCTTAAGTCCCTGCATTTGTTATATGTTTATCACATTTCTTTGTCGTTACTTCTGGGTTTTTTCGTTCTGCTCGGACCTCTGTCAATTACTGCCACCTATATCGTGTTGTGTCAGGTAACATGGTTATTTATCGTGAGAGAGCTTCCTCTATATTCGTTCATTTTGTTTCTTTTGCATATCAGACCATTTATTTCATTTCATTCATGTTCTGAATACCCACTCATACCCTTCCAATTCGAGGATGTATCTTAGAACAAAGACAGTCATTACAGAAGAATGTTAATTTTGTTATACCATTACAACGCTGGATCCCAAGGCCTAACGAGGGTAGAGAGACGAAAATAAGAGGGAAGGAGGAATAAATACATAGAAGAGAGTAAAAGAGGCGGATATCATCTCTGTAATTCAGAGGATTTCTTAGGTTTATGGCCATCAGGTTTGAGTGTGCAATATAGAAAGTGACGCCGTGGTCCTGTCGCTGCGCCAGCAACTGCTGCTGCAGTAACACGTCCGTTTATTGGCACATTTTCCGCTCTTACACCGAGAGAGAACATTCGGTCGAAAACTGGTGTGCCAGATCAGATACAATTATGAACCATAGCAGGGTAAAGTACGTACGGGTAGCGGTGAAGGCCTTCGCACTGGCTTGACAGGCGGTCTGTGTGAGGGAAAGAGGCGGACTGACGCCTTCGAGCTGCCGTAGGTATCTGAAAACCATCGAAGGTTGGGGAGGTCCGAAACGAAAGACTGCAGTATATGCTTGTCTCCATTTCTCGTCTAGAAGGCGAGCACAGGCGGCTGGGTCGGGGCAAGTTGCGCACTAGAAGAGATGATGAGGGCGAGGAGGGTGTAATGAAAGGACCGCGTACGCATTGGTATTCTTTGTTGACTTGGGTCAAACCGAGTTTAAGGACTCGTTCGAGGAACCATGTACGCCTTGGAATCGAGTTAGTTGGGTCAATCGAGAGTCGCGAGGAACAGTACCGTTTTTCAAGCTTGAGGAGGGTTTCCTTGCTGAGGGTGTTGAGCTCATGCTCTGACCACCCACCAGGGTTGTCCAGCACGAAGCGGCTTGCTTCACGATAAAGCTCCTCTTCTTCGAAGAGTTCGGCTATGCGCATAGCCTTGATCGGCCGACCGGCGGCATGAGTGATAAGGAATTTGAGGCATTCCTGTTGGAGTGATGTAACACAGAGTTTATGGGAGATATTCATCAAGCTTTCAACGTTGTTCCAGGTGATGGTACATTCCAGGCTGGCATTGTGTTAGTGAATAGATATGTGGAGTCCGAAGACTGCAGCTGCGCACTGGGGGTAAACAAATTTGAGGAAGTCATGAAAGGTGCTCGCCTAGTAAGCGATCGAAGGAAAGAAAGTCAAGATTCTCGCCAGGACAAGATTGTGGAAGCTCGCTCACCCGCTCCTCTTTGAGGACAATAACTGCATCCGGTCCGTCTTTCGGCCGTCTTTTAACTTTTGCACGGGCAGTCGAAACCTTGCGTAAGCTAGAAGTTGAGTCTTCCGAAGCAGATTTAGCGTGCGTCGGCCTTGATCCTTGTAATTTCGCTAGGCTGTCATCCCGCGCCTGGGACCTGGATTGGCTTCCTGCTTCTGTGTCGCTACTTTCATTTTCGCTCAGTCTAGCGGCATCAGTATCAAAGAGGGCATCAACTTCGGCGGGGTCGCTGTCCGGATCCATGGGCGCAAAAGTCATTTCGGCTTCTACGTCGGGTCTGTCACCCGGGATGGTGGGAGGCTGGGAGATGGTAATGACGGAAGACATGGAGGGCGGTCGACCGGTTTCAGACCAGTGGCCACTTAGAGCGGCCTCGAAGAACGGGGAAGCAAAGTAGAGCACTTCTTTATGAGCCCTGAGGGGGAGTCAATGAATCAGGTCTTGCGAAGATAGGGGGCTGTGGTGACAAACCAGAAGGTAGTGTTTTCGACTACAATCTTGACCGTGCCTGGAAACCTGCTACTCTTTGTAAAGGTCTCGTCAAGCTCTATCGCCTCGTCGGGGTCCTCGATACTCATTTCAGAAACAACATCGTCAGATTCGTATTCCTGTAGCACCCATGGGGGCGACCCGGACGAGCGGAAGATTCCAGCAGCTGCGGCGTGTGTTTCTGTAGGGGAGCTGAGAGAGGCTATTGGGTTGTTGGGTCCCCTTGAGTTGCGTGCTATCAGTATGTGCGACGGATTGGTGGCCATCCCTGTCATCCCGCCCCTGCTTCCGACCCTCATATCCACTCCCATGGCGCTTCCCATTATGCTGTTTAATTAGTAAGCCTTCACCAAGGCGCTATAGTGTAGTGGTTATCACTCAGGATTCTGATGAACATTCCTGAAACCCAGGTTCGAACCCTGGTAGCGCCTCTGTGCAAGCGTTTGTTTTTGTGACCTCCATGTTCGGGACACCCAGCAAAAACTCTTGGATACTATTCATACACAAAGCAAAAACGGGTAATTACTTGGACTTTTTCCGCTTCGTTTTGACAGGTTCTGAAACTTGTTCATCCTCCTTGTGCCCTTTCCGCTTTTTCTTCTTTGGCCCCTCTGGCTGTGTTTCTTCCAGTTTCCGTTTCTGCTTGTCAACCGCGATTGCTTCAGCGGCTTGGTGACCGAGTAATTTGAAGGTGTCCACGTCGCTCCCAGCTTCATCGTTCTCCGATTCGTCTTCTATTTCTGCTTCAATATTGTCAACGTCCGTTTCAGCATCCTCAACCTGCCGCGTTGTGTGCATTTGCACAATATGGGTTGGGGAGAAAGGATCAGGTTGTATCGATCCTTGCAGGGAAAGCATTTCATTCGCCACCGTCAACCTGTAGAGTTCATGTAGCAATAATCAAGACCAAATTGGGAAGCAGAAACATTGGGAAGCAGAAACCCACCCAATGACTGTAAACTCGAGGTATCCTTGCTCTCCGCCCAACTTCTCTCCAGTGTGTCGATTCACCCATTTCCCTGCGCTCTCTTGTCCCTCTTGTTCAGATTTTTCCTCCGAGTCTTCATTGTCTTGTGCTTCTGGCCCAAATTCCGGGTCATTTTCAGCGGGCCCGTATTCGAAATGCCAGTCGTCCGTTGTTATGTGATGCCGGGGTATCGAGGCGTTGAACGTTCGGTGAATTAGAAGTGATACATGGTCAGGCGAACAAAGGTTTACTTTGCCCACTACAAAGAGCTATGAGTAAGTGATAGATCCGTGAATGACAAAGAAACATACCTAGTTTCATGCCAACCTTTGGACACCATACTGTTGCATCGAAACTAACATTGCAAACAAGGAATGGACAGTCGGCTTTAATTGTTGCTCGTTTCTCCGTGAATGATAAATTGGAGTGCGATAGGACGACGCCTCGGAAAGCAGGTATATATCTGAAGCAAGAGACCGTTCGCATATTGTTGATTTCTGGTGTGCACGGCGGATATACCTCATAACCATAGAGTCCAGCATCTCTTCTACCCCAGCGCGGGGATTATTTGCGAATATGGGAGGCACGGAGAGCGTGAGGGAGGCATTGATGACATGGAATTCGCTTTCAGAATTGTCGGTGTCTGGCTTAGATTTTTTCTTCGGTAGTGAAGGAGTATCTGTATGTGATTTCCGCTTTTTTGAAGGTGATTTGTGGGTGGGTTGAGCCATTGACTAGAGGCGACGAGTGAGAGGGGAAACCAAAAATTTGGAAAGTTCTCACGTGCACAGAGCTGGTGCATTTCGGAAATTTCGCGTCGTCGAGCTTCAGTCCCAAGCTCTCTAGCGCTCTCTTCCATGGCAAGTGTCCCTACCCTTGTGTCCTCGGTTTTCTTACTCACATATGTTGTAGTCGTCTCCAAAGGCCATTGTCCAGATCTTCATCACAGGAAGCCGCATCCTGGGTAAGGCCTTTTACGAAGCTGGACGGCAGGCCGTTAAGAGTATGCGTACTTCCTCACATACCGGACAAGCTCGTTAAAACTCCCTCCAGATGCAAAGCACTCGCCACAGGCAGCTATGGGCAGTGATGTTGCGGGTGTTGGCAATGCTACCTCTGGGTCCGTCACTGACAATCTGACCCGGCAACATCGAATGACGTTGGACGAGGCGCAGCTGATTCTAAACGTGAAGCGGGGTGATGACATGGAGAAGATCCTCAAGGTGCGTCATGGAATGTCCCGTTGAAATTGCCCTATGATAACCCAAACTCAAATCCAGAGCTATGAGCACTTGTTCAAGGCCAACTCACCGCCCGCACCCAAAGCTGCTGAAAAGCCTGCAACTGGCAAGCAAGCACCACCTGCATATTCACACTATCTGCAATCCAAGGTCGTGCGGGCGCGCGAGCGATTAGAGGCAGAACTCAAAGCGGCGGAACCAGCAGCCGAGGCGACTCAACCACCACCTACTCCGTCGAATGCGCAGTCACCGCCGAGCGGAGGTTCTAGTGCTCAATCATGATATCTTATACGGACCACCACTACCTTAGACATTTAATCATTATGCCACCCCATTCACTAATTTATGTTGCACGTCCATTGCTATGACACCGTCGTGTTGTTTGCTTTAAACCGTCCTGTGGATGGATGTGATTACAAGCGTGTCCCCGTAAATAAAATAACTAATCCAAGACGGTATATTTCTTGAGATGTGGTGGTATAACGTCCTCCAAGCCCTTTGAAGCTAGCCATTTCTTTGAGAAGAGACGGCTTTGGTATCGATAGGCACCATCGCAAAGGATTGTGGCGACCTTGGAACCTGAGAATTTCATCAACGAGAAGCCCTATAGTTCTGGCTGCACCAACTCACCTTTGCCCAACTTCTCCGCGAGTTCAACAGCAGCAACGACGTTGAGAGCGGAACTTGCGCCGAGGTAAAGACCCTCAGAGTCGAGGAGCTCGTATAACATGACGATCGACTTTTCGTCAGAAATTGTGAATGCGCCGTCAACATCCTTCACAAATGTGGCCAAGTTGTCCGTAACACGACCTTGACCGATTCCTGACGGTATTTTGTCAGTAAAACATGTATTGTGGGGCTATAGATAGTCAGAGTACCTTCTGTGATCGAGGAGCCCGTCCTTTCAATGAGCTTACCACCACTAGTGATATAGCTGGTCAAGACACTGCCAGGGGGGTCGGCCAACCAGACTTTGGTCTTTCCACCACTTTTCTCCTTGAGGTACTTCCCGACACCGGCAAGTGTACCGCCAGTACCGGTTGAGCAAGTGAAACCATCCAGGTCTCCGCCTGTCTGTTCCCAGATTTCTGGACCAGTGGAGATGTAATGCGCATATGCATTGGCAGTATTATCAAATTGATTAGTCCAGATTGCGTTCTCCAAGGATTCTGCATAATCTCGTGCTTGGTGGTTGTAGTTGGCAGGGTTCTCGTAGGCGACTGCTGGGACAGGACGAACATCGGCGCCGAGCATGCGCAAGAGGTCAATTTTTTCTTGGCTCTATAGCGAGTAAGATAGGGTTCTCACTGATGAGATATTTTGTGAACCTACCTGGGTATTGGGCATGTAGATTACGCATTTGTATCCGCGAGCTCTACAGACATGCGCAAGTCCAATACCGGTATTTCCGGCAGTTCCTTCTACAACGGTGCCTCCAGGCTTGATTCTACCGCCATAGATCAGTACTATGACCAGAGGTTGAAAGATAGGTTCGAACGTACAAGCCCTTCTCTTCTGCGTACTGAACCAGTCCGAGAGCAGCGCGGTCCTTGACGCTACCACCAGGGTTCTGGAACTCTGCCTTGCCATAGATCTTGTATCCCGTCTTCTCTGATAGTGTTTTCAGATAAATCTGAGGCCGTACCAGGAACCAAGTCAGAAAGTGGATTGAGTTGAGGGAAACCACGCAACGTACGAGGGGTGTGTTTCCGATGGCGCCAATGAAGGTGTCCACGGGAGCGTTGGTGGAGAAGGCACGACTCCTGGTCACAGCACGAAGGGCCGACAACATTGTTTGGACCTAGAGATGAAGGGAAAAGAAAAGGTCAAGGGCAATATAATTACTACATGGCGAATGATGTGCCGGTGTCGAGGAAAGCACGACATCATTATTCCTTTCCTCTCACGTAAGCCCACTCCCTCCTAATCTACTTTGAATTTCGTCCTCGTTACATTTCTCTCCGAAAAAAGACATCGTGAACTTCGGGAGCGCTTGTTATCAGCGGCAATTATCGTTGACACTTGTCATTAACAGCCGGCTGAAAATAACTTGTTGACGAAAATTGTCATGCTTACACGTTTCTCGGCGTTTCCAAGCTTACCGAGGTAAGTGTATAAATTCATCCAAGCAACGGGCATCCATTAGAGTGTATATAGACCTACCACCCTTTCGAAGTAAAAACAAGGCTCAGATATAGGCATGGGAATAACGGATAACGGTATAAGAACAAAGGAGAAAAAGAGAAAAGACGTGGGGAGCGAGATAGCGTCCGTTCATACGTGGACATTTCGTGCATGACCATGAATAGCGAGTTGTAGCGGCATGAAGGGGTATTCGAGACGAGAGAGCTCATATGGAAGCAGGCGTCGTAGAAGGAAGAAAGGAGTAGGTATGAAGGAACGTCAGGGTGCATTCACTGCTGGCGTTTCTTAACATTTTGTGACAGCCATTGCAGACCCTCAAAGAGTCCCTCTCCTGTTGTCGCACAGCTGATACAATGACATCGTCAGTTCAGAGGTATCTAAACCGAATGGGGGAAATGTACGTACCTTGGGTGCACATACCAAGAACGATCTCGCATTCTGTGGAGTCCGAGCTTCTCGGTTACTTCAGCAGGTGACATGGCTGTATAGATACCGAGTGAGTAAGGTTCCAGCATGGAAAACACGCATGTTTACCTCCGGGAAGATCCTGCTTGTTTGCAAACACGAGCAATAGACATTCTTTCATTTCCCTATCACTCAATATCCGGTGGAGCTCGTGTTTGGCTTCGTCAATACGTTCCCTATCCTGACTGTCAACAACGAACACGAGGCCTTGCGTGCCGGTATAGTAGTGTCTCCATAGGGGTCGAATCTTGTCTTGGCCACCGACGTCCCAAACGTTGAACTTGACGTTCTTGTATGTTACGGTTTCAACGTTGAAGCCGACTATGGAATATTGCAGGAGAATGAGAAAAATGAATTAGGCGCAGTCCGCGCGGTAGACGCACCTGTTGGAATGGTAGTCACAGATTGGTTCAACTTGAGCTTGTAGAGAATGGCTGGGGGGGTGGGAAGTGAGCGGTTGTTCGATTTGCGCAGGAAAGAAGCTGGTGCTTACTAGTTTTTCCAGCCGCATCAAGACCCAACATTAACAACCGCATCTCCTTGTTCCCAAAGATCTTGGCTATTTCGAGGAGACAGAGGGATTGTCATGAGGCAAGGCAAGGCTACAGCGTGTTGCGAAGACGAACGCACCAAGAGCCTTTGACAGGTTGGCACCCATGTTTGTGTTATTTGTTGGATAGAAGTGGTAAAGAACGACGTGGAAGGCGTGGGCAGGCCGGGTGGAAGAGCTAAGAGAGAGAGAGAAAAGGATTAGAACTGGGACGAGAAATCACCCAAACCCTTGACTGCCGCTCTCGTCACACCCTGTCACACTAACACACACGCCCCTTTCCAACTCATTCCGGACTATAACATACATTGTAATCATAGACAACTACGACCCAGGCTTGACCTGTGTCTGACTATATACTTTCAGCCACCCATCTCCCATATCCTTCTTCAATGCTTCTAACCGTTTCCTGTACGCCTCTGCGTTGTTCAGAATTTCTCCGCTCTCCTCTTCTCCATCAGAATGTGACGCCGGTGCTTCATATACCGACGCACTTACTCGCGCACGACGCGCAGCCGAACGTGGTCCCAGAGTCCCACTATTACGACTTTGGCGATTCTCCGGTGGATTTGGAGAGGTCGCCAATCCTGAACCACTTGTTTCCGCTTCTGGGACAGATGCCACAGGGATGAATTCCGTCTGATAGCGACTGTGTCGCGAGCGTCGCGGAGATAACGACCCAAAATCCATTGTATTGTGCCGAAATGGTGCAGGCGGTTTAGAAGGTGTCTTGGATACTGTCGATTCCTGGGAAACAGGTAGATCGGCCGTGACGTTCTGAGCCTTTGGTGTCGGGGGTTCATCCAGGTCGATTGTGCCGATTTGTCCCCACTTCCGCTCGGGCTTGGCTTCCGAGATCTCCTTCATCATATCCTTCTTCTTCTTCTCTTTCTCCTTGCTCTTCTCCGTCGAGTCTATAGAGCGAATGCGAGAATGAGACCCCCCTTTGTAGCTATTTTCATTACTGTTTCCATCGAGGTCAACGATACGCTTGGCCTTTCTTCGCGGAGGGGCCTTTCCGCTGACCCCAACCGCAGAAACGGGCGTGAGGTGAGGAGATGCGTTGGATGAGGGTGGAGACGGTGCCGAGGAATCCTTGTTAGTAGAAGCACCGTTCATGGAAAGTGAATGTTGATGACCATGTGCTACTGTCACAATGGGGGGTGAGGAGGCGGTGGAGAGGGGTCTAGTCGATGTCATTTGTTCTGGCGGTGCAGACGTAAGACTTCTCTTCTCATAGAACCCAGGGGAAGATCCATCCAGAATGATAGACTTCCTTTCCTTCCAGAAGTAGTCGAAGCAGGTGACCCGATAATTGTCCTCGACTTCGCAGAAAGGATTGCCCTCTACCCAGACTTGGGCAATGTTAGGCAACGTTGCAAGTCGTCCAATTTCCGCACTCTCCTCAATATGGTTATTACGGAGATCCACCCGCTCCAGACCCTGCAAACGTTCGAGCCCGCAGATGGATTCAAGGCGATTGGAAGACAGGTTGATGTGGAGAACTTGTCCTAGGTTGAGGTAGATACCCAGCACAGAGTCAATCATATTGTCCGAAAGATTGAGGTAGATGAGATTATGGAGAACGCCCAGTCCAACAGGAATTGATACGAATAGATTTGAGGAGAGGTCGAGATGAGTAAGAGAGGTGAGGTAAGGGAGGATATCCTGGGGGATGAAAGTAAGGCCATTATCTGCGAGAGACAAGTGCCGAAGGAAAGCCCATTTCAAAGAGGAGAGCTGGGTCGATGGAGTAGGAGAGGTAGTTCCGTTTTCTACCTCGACATCTTCCTCGACCTCTGGGACGGAGTCCGGTAGCTGAGTGGACTGGAAGGAGAACTGTGTATCAGAGCGGCGAGGGATGTTCCGCCGTCGCTTGCGGCTACTACTCCCTGCTCTTCTCGCCTGGTCATCGACAACTGCGCCAATGAATATGTCTGCAACATCCTCCAGCCCGCTCTTTCTAATCTTAAGACTCCTGAGGCTTTCCGCTAATCGGTCCCACCCTAATAATAGACGGGGGTCGATGTCCGTGCACTCGAGGCTCTGGAGATTCTTGAAGGCGTCCAATGGGAGGGCGTTCTTTGAGGGCATATCGTTTAGGGTTTCTGTGATGACCTTCTTTCCTGGCCCTCTTATGGAGAGTGCGGGGAGTTTGGTGAAGCTGCTGTAGATATACTTGAGCTCTGAGTTGATATCTGCCACCTGGGGACGGGACCACCAACCAACGCCAAGGGAAAGGTTAGAGACCGCTGAAAACGATGAGCGGAATGAGGCAAGGGATAGGGCGTCCGATTTGTCTTCCTGAGCAAAGTTTATATAGCTGGTTGGTCGAGAAGGATTGTCGATCTCGACGTCCAGAGTGCCGACGTCATAGCCCAAACCTTCGAGTCGCATGAGAACATAGAAGAGGTGGTGCAGGTCTGTGGAAAGAACCACGGGTTTCGGAGGTCGGGAAGTAGAAGGGGCGGTGGGATCATAGTTGAGCCATGTGAGGGGATTGATGAATGACACAGACTGTGTTGTGGCCGCCTGCTGGGGAGAACGTCTTCGACGAGTGAAGGCAGCCTCTGCGAGACCCTTTTCGTTTGTGCGAATAAAGGCAGCAAGCTCACGAATGTGGTCGTCTCCCGAATGTTGTTCCATTGCGGTGATTGTGGTGGTAGTGGTAGTGCTGCTGGGAGAAATGGAAATGGCAGGTGGCCCGAGTCCACGAGGCTTGGTTGGCAGGGTGAGGTGCGGATGGGGAGGGCGTGGCGGAGGGAGTGAGGCCTGGAGAAGGGGTGTTGGGTGTTAGGGGCGGTGAGTAAGTAATTTGTAGGAATTATGAGGGACACACGGACCTTGGGGGACGGAGGAGGGGTTGGGAATAGTTACATATAATTAATTTTGGATATTAACTAATTGTTTGATGATAACATGACGCGTCCCTCCCCACACTTGTCTCCTATATACCATCATGAAGATCACCATAAAGACAACCCAGCAAAAGATCTTCCAGGTACGTCCCCTCCATCGTCGTCGCATATCCTTGCTTACATCCGATACAGATAGACGTCGAGCCTTCGGACACAATTGGCGCTCTCAAACAGAAGATCGAGGAAGCCCACAAGCACCCCGCTGCGACTCAGAAAATCATCTATTCGGGTACTTCCTTCGTGCACTCCAATCTCAAAATCCGTGCTAACAAGTGCACTCAGGTAAAATCCTCACAGATGATAAGACTATCGAATCGTGTGGGGTGAAAGAAAAGGACTTTTTTGTCCTTATGGTCGCCAAGGTAGTTTCGTTCTTTACATGCTGTGTAAGGTTCTCATCATCGCCCTAGCCCAAACCAACGCCGACCCCAAAACCCGAGCCTACCCCTGCACCTAGTACTGCAAAGCCTTCCTCTTCGACGACATCCCCTCCTCCCTCCGCCGCACCCGCCACAGCCGCCGCGCCTGCCGCCCAGCCTGCATCTACCGCACAAGAGGCACCTGCCGCAACCACGGCACCGGGAGCATCACTCGGCGATGGTAGCGGTTTTGTCACTGGAGAGGCACTGCAGACGACAATCAAGAATATGATGGAAATGGGCTTCGAACGTGACCAAGTGCTTCGTGCTTTGCGTGCTAGTTTCAACAACCCAGATCGTGCGGTAGAATACCTGATGACAGTAAGCACCCGATCATATCAAAAGGCCAGCGTTTGATAATAGATTACAGGGAATTCCCGCCCATTTGGAAGCCGAGACGTCTCGACCTACTCCCGCTCCATCCAATCCCTCTGCTCCTGCTGCCCCTGCTGCTGCCCCAGCAGCTCAAAGCGCCCCTACTTCTGCCCCCCCAACCAACCCTTCTAATGAACCGCAAAATCTATTTCAGGTGGGCTCTCCCCTCTTGCTTGGTGATTCGATTTGATTCCAAGTTTGTTGTAGTTGGCTCAACAGCAACAAGCTGGCACAGGCATTGGCGGTGGTGGCGGTGGTGCAGGCGGTGCAACTGGCCTTCCCCAAATAGATCTAGCTTCTCTGCGGGACAACCCTCAGATTCAGCAGCTTCGAGAACTGGTCAGGCAGAACCCCGCCTTGATTCAACCCCTCATTCAGCAACTTGCCGCCGCAAATCCCGTTTTGGCTCAAACTCTCGCAGCAAACCCTGAAGGGCTTACCCAACTCCTCGGTCTCACCCCCGGGGAAGGTGACGAGGAGGGTGAGGGTTATCTACCTCCAGGGGCTCAAGTTATTAGTGTGACCGCGGAAGAGCGAGCGGCTATTGAACGGGTATGTCATATGGTTCAGGGTTACGGGTCATGCTGATCGATCTTGGCGCCCACAGCTGGAAGCGCTCGGGTTCCCTCGACACGCTGTACTTGAAGCTTATTTCGCGTGTGACAAGAATGAAGAACTGGCTGCGAACTACCTGTTTGAGAGTAATTTTGAAGACTGATAATGTTTTTTACGTTGGGTTTCGCTCTTGTATGCTTGTAGTACTGTAGTGCAATAAATGCAACTTTTGTTTGATAGTCTCCGTCATCACCGAAAACACGCTCAATTAACTCAAGTATTAATAGCCTTTGTTTCCACGCCTGTGCTTGTCAACATCCTCTTCCTTGCCACTCGCACTCATGTTTGTTCTTCCGCACCCTTTGTGGTTGCTCGTACTGACTTGTCTTCTCCCACCTCTGTATGCTCAGGACCCCCTAAGGGGCTCCGTCACGGACTACGCTCCCCAAACAAATGTCGAATGCCCCGATTTCTCAACAACATCCCTCATTCGTCAATGGTCTCCTCAGAATCAAACACTGCACCCACGAGAGGTGGAATATCTGAATACACGTGCCCAGAACATCCTGCCTGGCGCATGGAAGGATTGGCTTGGAGACGGCTCGCGCATCGGTTATGACTTGAACGCATTGAACTTTACTGGCGCCTGGCCAAAAATTGGCATTACTCTTCCGGGGGGCGGATTACGGGCTGCACAGTTTGCTGCCGGTGCTCTCAGTGGTTTAGACGCGAGGAATGAAACTGCCAAAGCAGCGGGCACTGGTGGCTTGCTGCAGGTGGCGAGTTACATTACTGGGTTGTCAGGTGAGTCGCTCTCGAGTTGCGGGGCTGTGGCAGAAACTACATCTAGCTCAGGTGGCTCGTGGATTACTGGGTCTTTGTTTTTCAACAATTTCCCTACACTCCATGATCTCGTCCTCGGCAACGGGAAGGATCTAAGCGGCTGGAAACTCGACTTGCCATTTGCTACGCCGGATGGCACTAATCTATTCTCGGACAAAAATCAAGCTTTCTACGGGAGTGTCCTTTGGAGTGTCAAAGCCAAAGCAGAAAAAGGAATGTAAGTATTGTTACTCTTTACTGCTGGCCAGTTGCTGCTGCGGGCAAGTCTGACAGCGACCTAGTGATACCAGCTTGACAGATCCCTGGGCGAGAATGATCTCGTATCATTTCCTCAACCAAACTTCAAGAGCTAACTTTTTCACAAATGACTCGGCCCACGGGGCTGGGCAGCTCTGGTCAAGGATACCCGAGGTACCTGCATACCAACAGTACCTGACGCCATTCCCTATTGTTGTTTCTGATTCGCGCCCGGTTGGATCAAATTTGACCACAGCTTTGGATCTAGTTCCCACTGTTTATGAGGTACGAACGCGATCCATATTCACGCTTTTCTGGTATCACTGAATAAATCTGGCAGATTACCCCTATGGAAATTGCATCATACGACCCCAGCTTGTCTGCAGGGATGAACTTGACCTATGCAGGGACACGTCTCACGAATGGGAAACCTGACAACGGGTCGGCGTGCGTTACTGGATTTGATCAAGCCGGGTTTATTATGGGAACCAGCGCAAGTTTGTTTAACGTCAGCAACCATCCCTATCAGGTTTACAGCTTTGTTGACATGCGCACGAATTTAGCAAATCTTGGACTTTGCACGGAACACGGTCACCGGCATGTCCGACAGCGATGCTGCTGGATTGCTATATGTCCTTGCGCGGCAGTTACGTGAAGTAAGAACGAGGGCTGATGATGTCGCCAACTGGCCGAGTCCTTTCACTGGCATCAAGGCGAACACATTCCAAGACTCCAAAGCGAATTGGCTCGAGTTAATAGATGGCGCTTCGAATTCCGAGAATGTTCCGTATGCCCCTCTGTTTGTAAGAGCGCGGGGATTGGATGTCATAGTCACCCTAGACGTTAGTGCAGACGATTCTAACAACTTCCCCAAGTACGTCTTATTTGGTTTCTCTCGGGATTCCTTGTATTAATTATAAACCTCGCAGCGGTTCGAGCCCTATTACCACAAACCGCAGGCTTTCAACACTGCTGCAACCGTCGCACCAACAGTTCCCCCCTATACCCGCAACTCCAGAGGACTGGATTGCAACCGGTGTAAATGCACGACCAACGTTCTTTGGATGTGACCCTGGGACACCCACGGATTACCCAATGGTCATCTATCTTCCCAATACGCCGCCCATCAACGGCGACGATCCAATTACCAAGTATGCTGAGCTCATTATGCAATATGGTGTGCAACGGGAATTGACACTGACTTGTTCTTTAGCACGGCAACTTTCCAGTTGACCTATACCCCCAAGCATACACAGCTCTTCCTCGATGCAGTGCAGAAACTTATGATGGAGGGCTTCACGCCGAACGCCAACACTCCCGATCCTAACTTCGGAGCATGCCTCCAGTGCGCAGCATTTGACCGTGCTCGCCTGAAAGCGACCCCCGTCATTACTCGGTCCGAGATCTGTTCAGAATGCTTCAAACAGTATTGTTATGATCCTCGGGACCCACCCAGTCGCGACGAGTTGCCAAATCGCAAGCAGGCGTTTAAGGACCCTGATCCAGTGGGCCTGACGAATTTCTTGGCAAAGAATAAGTTTAGGTTTGTAGGTGGACTGGTTGGACTGGTGGTGCTCGTTGCTGTGCTCATTGGCGGATTGTTAGTGTTTCTGCTTCTCATGTCAATGACATACTAATTGACTATAAACACAGGATCTGGTGGAAGAAGCGCCAGAAGAAGGTATTCTACCGGAGGCTAAGCGAGATCTATCAGGCTGAAGCCTTTGCTATTCCCATATACCCCACGAGTCACAGTCGACCAGGAAGCCAGGCTTATGATTTGCCCAAACATCATGGCGAATTGTGATCTCTCTACTTTAACTCCATGGTGTTGCATTCTTTTTCGCTGTGTTTTGGAGATTGGCTTGCTTTCGCTTTCGCTCACTGCGGTATTTTCATTGGATTTCAGCACGCATATCCATGTATACCCTTGTTAGATATGGTACATAATGAAATGTTAAAGAGGGAATATATACATAAGTTAGGGGTATAGATGATTGAGGGTGTAGGGTACTACATAATCTCGTCTAACGTCATATCGCCAGGAATACTGGAGATAGCTGGCTTAGTCACCTTGACTTCGGGGGCCGGTTGCATGACATTCATCCCAGTATTGAGGCTGCGGGTAACGTTGGACAAGGGCATACGTTGGACACGAGTTATATGCGTCCTGGGTTTATCTGCGGTCATGACTGATTTGTACATGTCCAACTCGTGTTGGAGGTCGGCATTGAGTCCAATAACGGCTTCTTGTTCCCTCGATAGCATGATAATTTTCTGTTGCGACGTGACACATGAGTGTGCTGGTGGCAGTTGAGAAGGTAAAGATAGCAACTGACATGTTTCGCCTCGGCCAACTCGCGTCGGATACGATCCACATAGGCAATGCGCTGCGCTGGGTTGCTATGGCCCAGGATCTCGGCGTTGAACTTACTCAAGCGTTCTGCCTCTTCTTCAGCAAGTTGGTTCCGGGCGAGTAGGGACTCCACTTCTTCAGACAAGGAGTTATAGGCTTCTTGATATCGTTCTGCGTCGGCGAGTTCGGTTAACAGTCTGTTTCAGCAGTAAAATTATGGCAATATCGATCAGGAACAGGCATAAATTGAAGGCTGTGAGGCTATGCCACAGTAGGCACAACACACGCAGCCTGTTATCAACTTACCTGTCAATTTCCGCCCGTAGGGCATCCTCAGCCATCCTGCTCTTCTGAACGGCGTTTGCCAGTCGTTGCGCTGTGTCCTTTTCCTTCTTCATTGCAGCCTCGTGGACGAGAGTGGATTGTCGGTGCTGGTCTTTCAGGGTGGCAATCTGGTCTTCGAGGGAGGCGCAGGTTTGTTGGAGGGTGGTGTGAATGTCTTTAAGTGTTCGGAGCTGGTCCGACAGGTTGGAGCGCTCTTTTTGTGCGGATTCGAGACTAGCAGCAATAGCTTCATGCGAGGCAAGTGCGCTTGCGAGATCTTGGGAGTGTTGTTTGGCGAGATTAGAGACTAAGGTGAGTTCTTTGTCTGCGCAAGTGTATGCAAAGAGGAGTTGTTGGGATCGAAGGGAGTAGTAGGTGACCAGGAGTTCCTGAAGCCGCTGCTCAATGGCCTGAGATTCACGACGGCATAAATTGTCGTCTTTCACGAGTTGTTCAAACTGCAGGTGAAGGGAATCACCAGCCGAGTCGGTGGTTGGTGGTGGGGTGTTACTGAGCAAGTCCTCATAGACGGACAGCTGATATAAGACATCAGCGAGCTGTTCTTCTAGGAGACCATTGCGGTCGTTGACTTGGCGGACCAAGTGGGCAAGCTCCAGAACTTGATCTTCTGTATTGCCGAGCTTGCGCTCAAGACGCAAGATTTTCAGTTCAGCCGCAGCGTGGAGCCGTTTCAGCTTTTGATGATCGGAAGAGGGAACGGTGTTGGAGACGAGCTGGCCATACTGTTCGGCCGCCTGGGAGAGGAGAGAGCTGCGATGTGCAAGTCGGGCAAGAAATTCTTCTCGTTCTTGTGCGAACAGGTCTTGAGTGGTGACAAGTTCTTCGCGGGCTTCGGAGAGTTCCTGCTGGACGTTGGCAAGGTGTGTTTCGATTTGTTTTGCTCCGTGACGCGCAGCCTCCACATTGGCGTCATCCTTGGCTTTAAGCTCCTGGAGTCTGTTCTCAAGGGCCTCTCGCTTCTTGTGTTCCGAGGAAACAGACTTTTCCAACTCTGTTATTCTCCTGTCCCGTTCTCTCAACTCGTCCTTGTACCTGGACTCTAGCGTTTGCATTGCTTTCTTGGTTTCCGTGATTTCTCCCTGTTTTCCGGCGAGTTGAGACCTTTCGTGTTCGACCATTTTGAGCTTGGTCTTAAGTGCCTTGATCTCCGTTTGGTCTGTTTGAGCAGCCTTTTTCAGTTCTTGTATCCGGAAATCGAGGGCGTCGTTTTGTTTCTTCTGTCTGTCTATCCGCTCCGTCTGCTCGGTTATTGTCTTTTGACGATGCGAGAGTTCTGCCTTGAGTTTCTCGACTTCAGCTTGGTGCTGGAAGACAATCTGAGCACTGAGTTGAAATATGTCTGCTTGCCCTTACTGCTTTCTTTCCTTCCTGATGGACTCGTTCGAGATCTTCCAACTTCTTCTGCAGTGCATTGTAGCGTTCATTCATGGCTTGGTTCGCTTTTGCGAGGGACTTGGCGGAGGTTGATTTCTTGCTATCAATGTTATACGCTCCTGGACCTGGGAGAATCAGTCGATCGAGACTCGGAGGCAAGAGGGAATGTCTACCTGGGGCATCGGAGTCTTTGTCCTTTGTGAAACGAGAAGCCTTTTCGAGGAAGGCACCGCGCTTGTAAGCTTCTAGCTGGGAGTCTGTTGGCTGTCAGAATCGGGATTGAAGTAAGCGGGGACAGGATGAACCTTGGGTAGGATTGTAAGTGTTGGGAGCTGGACCATCTGGTGCTGTTGTTTGCGGTGAGTATGCTGGAAGTTTGGCGATGGAAAAGACAGACCTTTGAAGGGCTCGAAACGGGGACCTCTTGGGAACATGGTGGGGGGGGTATGTGTGGTGTGGTCGCTTTGTGGAAGAAACAACCGCGTTCTGGACGCGACGGGGTCACGTGGGAAGCGTGGGAAGTTGTGTGACAAGGTTGCTGTGATTGGATGCATGTAAGGCGAGCAGACTTTATTCCTCGACGTTCCTCATCGTCGCCCTCGTCGAGCACGGCACCTTCTCGTCGAGCTACTCATTCTCCACGTCTTTTCAAATGGCTGCGCCAACAGACTCCTCGCACCATGACCCTCCTAATGATTCTTCCAAAAACTCCGGCGGCGAGTCTCTTGCCCCTTCTCGTTCAAACGGTTCTGCGCATGCCCAGCTCAACAACGGCGACGTGACCTGTCCTCCCCCTTCTTCCTCTACCGCCACATACCGTCCTGACAAAGGGCAGGCCCCTGATTCTTCTGTTCAGTCCCCTTCCTCATCTTCAAATCCTGATTCCAACCCGTCTCCCCCTCTCCCTTCAGACTCTCAGCCACGTGTTGCCTCCAAGGATGCTCACACCTCCGCTGATGCTGATAAAACAGAGGATGGTTCCACTACTCCTACTCTCACCCACAAGGGGATTGCTCAGTCTCGAAAGGCGAACGACTCCTCATCCTCAGATCCTACTCATGTTCCTGTCAACGGTAACGGTAAACCAAGATCATCCTCTTCTGTCAAGGCTACGAAACCCTCTTTCCTCTCCAAACTCGTCCATCTCCTCGTCCCTTGCCTTTCATCTTCTAAATCTCATCCCGTCGAGGTTGACGCTCCCGCTCCCGCTACTAAAGAAGCTCCAGCGAAACTGCAATCGGAAAAAGTTGAGGAGCCTGCCCCCGGACCTGCTCCACAACCTGTGCAGCAGGAACCGCCCGGCACGAAGGATACTCAGGAATCTGTGCTGGGCGAGACCGGCCTTACTCAAACGCCTCTTCCTCCTCCAGTCGAGCCCACTTCTGAGGATGCTGAAGTCATTGTTCCACCCACCCCAACAAAGACCCTACCTGTTGCAGAGACGGAGGGGGTTACTTCCGGTGCTGTTGTCCCTCCTGGTTCAGTAGGGACCTTCAATGAGAAGCATTCTCGGTCTTCGACTGTTCCCAGCACCGCCAGCACTGACGGTGACGAGTCTGACTTTACCGATGAAGATATGGACGACCTTCCAGATGAAGATCCCGATGAATTGATTCTACTAAATGGTGGTGCAGGAATTCCGATAGGACCGGTAAGCTAATCTACCCTCTGTCTTGGCCCCTGCCTCATCCTCTGTAGGACGGTGTACCCAGGCCTCTATTGCCTCCCATTGCACCACAACACATGGGTAGAAAATGCCTCATTCTTGATCTGGACGAGACCCTTGTTCACAGCAGTTTCAAGGTCCGTTTTAGCCCCGTGTCTCTCTCGTGCCTGGTTTCTCAATCCTGTCCCAACTCTTATCTTCGTTCTAGTCAATACAACAAGCTGACTATGTCGTTCCTGTGGAGATTGAATACCATTGGCATAACGTCTACGTGATCAAACGTCCCGGCGTCGATAACTTCCTGAAAAAGATGGGCGAGATATACGAAATCGTAGTTTTTACTGCTAGCCTTAGTAAGGTAAGCCTTTCCAATTGCGGGCTGCTCCACATAATCTAATCCTTATACAGTATGCCGACCCCGTGTTGGACAAGCTGGATGTCCACAAAGTCGTTGCACATCGACTGTTCAGAGAAAGTTGCTACAACCACCGAGGAAATTACGTCAAGGTTGGTAATATATCCTTCTCGACTTGTGCATCCGTTCATGTTTCTCCCATTGTTAGGATCTCTCGCAGCTCGGCCGTCCCATAACTGATACCATAATTTTGGACAACTCGCCAGCCTCGTATATTTTCCACCCTAATAATGCTGTTCCCGTCTCGTCATGGTTCAACGATCCCCATGACACCGAGCTCACGGACCTCGTCCCGTTTTTGGCAGATCTGAGTTCTGTTGATGATGTACGGGGGGTATTAGACGGCGCACGGTAGTGAATGCTGGCTCGTAGCCTGTGTCTTGTGACATAAGCCCCTTTCGTTCTGGGAGTTCTTTTTTTGTTGGCCTTCAATACCCTCGTTTCGTTCTTTCTAGATTCCTTGACACCCGCGAAACCTCGGCTTCTGCCTTCCCAGTGTTTCCTCTTCTCAATCGCCGGTGCTCCTCTTGGGTCTACACACGCATCTACCTTTGATATACCCCCCGCAAGCTTTCCTCCCTTTTCTTTACAACGTCTGGTCAACTGGGCAGCATTCTGTTCACTTGTAATGGACATTCAACTACGCAGTCGCTCGTTTACTTTGTCGATGTTACCTTTGTAAGCTGTATCCGCATTATCTCTACATCTCCTGATACAGCTTTGTGCTGGGGGCGTTCAGCTCACGGTATCTCTTGTCATTTTCTTCGTTTCGGGTTTATGGTTTGGCTAGAGTGGATAAGCTTAACTATTTCTGCTATTGTTAAGTACTCGATATCCTTCTACTTGTTTTACTCTTCTCTTCAAAAGCCTGTCTTCGACGTACATTACTTACGATCCGGCTACGATAGTTTATGACTGATACGCAATAAAATCCAATTGAACTCATATCTCTTGGAATGTTTACTTTCCTATCTGAATGGTCTAGAGATGAAATGATCATTGTTTCATGAGTCGTAAATGCACTGATGTACAAAAACCGTGACTGTATGAACAAGCACTACACTGCGTACCTAAAAACCGAGATCTAACAGGAAGAGATCTTGTTCTACAAATCACCTTTCAAAAGAAAGAAAAAATATTGGTTGCGACACAATAACACAAAACGAAAGACAATCGCGGGTGGAGCACTCCCTTCGATCTACGATCGCTAATTTCAACCAGAAGTCTTGCCAAAATCCTTCAATGACTCTTCATTTCCCCAGGGACTGAATTGGGATTTATGACTACGCGGGAAGGCTGGAAGCCAAGATGGCAACAACTTGTTCGCGTGTGAACTAGGGGCGATGGGCAAGGCGTGGATGTGGGATGGCGAGGAAGGAATACTTCCGACATTACTCAAACTGGGTAGACGCTCAAAACTCGTGTTGGCACCACCCAAGGCACGTTGCAATGCCTCGCGTTCTGCAGGCGAAGGTGCAAAAGCATGCAAGAACAACGATTCGCTTGTCGACGCCGCCGACGACATCATCGAGGAACCAATGCCCGTGGGGTTGAGATTGTCGAAGGAAGGTAGGGAATGGTGTGTAGGCGGCCCGGGTGCTTTGGACAGGCTGAATTCCTTGGCATCGGGATTGAGACCTTTCTTCCCCTTGTCCTTCGGCAGCGTGGGGAACCATCTCCGCGCGCTAATCTTCGGCGCGCTCGTGGTCTGCTCGGCGTCAAGGGGCAGTGGGCCGTTGTCGGATTGTCTTGACGTTGACCATTGACCGTTGACATGCTCATTCTCGTACGTAACAGGATATTCGTCCAGAGACCTGCGTCTAGGAGACGAAAATGACGCGTCCGAGAGAGCGACTGGTGACGTACAGAATGGATCATAGGACGTTGGCATGTCGTATCCTTCGTTGCTTTGTGTATGATATGACTGGTCCTTGTCGCGCCATTCTTTTTCCAGGTAGGGGTCGGCATCAGATTTGAAAGATCTGGAGGTAGAGATGGCATCGGCACTGTCAAGGGAGGTGATCAAACCGGACGGTATGAGTGATTGGCCTGTAGGTGACAAGACCGGCAAGCCGAACGCCCCTGAAACCTCGTCTGCGAAACCGGAGAGATTGTATGCTGCCTGACGTGATGTAGAGAAAACGTCGTACGAGGGCTGTGCAGAATCATCTGCAGACGAGGGGACTGAGTTAAGAGCCGGCGAAGTACCAACAGTCAGGTGAGGCTGGTAGGAAGAGAAGTTGACAGCTGATTTAAGTTTGGCCTGGCCATCGAGCTCGGTCGGCCCATTGCTAGAGTCCGTGAGACCGTTCCGAGTAACGGATGTCCGCGAAGAATCCTGAATCAAGGCTTGCAATCGCTTCGCCTTTCGGTTCTCGATTGAGCTCTTCTTGTTCCTCAGCTTCTCCTGTTCCTCATTCAGTTGATCCTCCAGCCCTCGCACTTGTTGATTGAGCGCAGCGACGATATCTTCAGCATCTTTGATCTCTTGCTTCTTGCGTTCGAGCTCCTCTGCAAGATCTCGCTCCGCTGAGGAGGCCTCGCCAATGCTCTGTCGTAAAACCTCTTCATCAGTACAAGCACGCTCCTGCAATTCAGTCATTTCTTTATCGAGAAAATCTATCCGTCGAGTCGCATGATCGCGAGCAGATTGTGCCGTCTTGAGCTTTTTGTCGGCCTCCCGTTTGACAGCTTCGGCCGAGCGCTTCGCATCTTCGAGGGTCTTGGTGCGTGATTTAGTTTCAAGTTTGCCCGCATCTTCAATGCGTTTGCGCTCGCGGTAGGAAGTTACTTCCTCCTGAAGCAGGCCATGGGTATGAGAGGTCGATGTTTGGCAATCGTGAAGCTGTACGCGAAGATCAACGAGCAATGCCTTTGAGGCGCTGATCTGTTCCAGTACATGGGCAATACGAGGTGATTGATCAAACAATGTCGATGGCGATCGAGATGATAATGAAGCCCCCAAAACTGTTGATTCAGATGC
Organism: Podaxis sp. C-F-92630; assembly: GCA_018524945.1. NCBI lineage: Eukaryota > Fungi > Basidiomycota > Agaricomycetes > Agaricales > Agaricaceae > Podaxis > Podaxis sp. C-F-92630. Next base: position 51,050 of record JAEUWS010000485.1, read on the forward strand.
ATTAAATGGCTGAAGCGGTTGGGCCGACTGGGAATGAGGAACCACAGATGACGGTCGTTCAGGAGCCGTTGACGCAACTCGAGTAGCGTGAAGAGGAAGCGAAGCAGATTTGGGCAAAGGAGGTGGTGTTGTACTGCGTGGCGCAGCAACAGCATTTTTACAGGTTGTTCGTTCACGGTTGCGTGCCTTGGGTGGCGATCCATTAACAAAACCACCGGAAATGCCCATTTTCGTAACAGAACCTGACCGGTGGGTCAGACACACAGGATACAAAATTCGACAAACATCATACCAGCAAAGTCCTGTAACATATCAAGGCTCTTCATGCTGAGAATTCCCGAGCTCCAACTCTCCTCATCCTTTGACCTTGAAATAACATCCTGATACCAAGTCTCTAAAACACCACCCCGCCACCATTTCCCAAATGCTCCGATGTACCAAGAATCCGAGATCATTAGACCATCTCGATCGACACGCATTGATGATTTTGGAAGAGGGATCATGGCTGCAACGGTGAAGATACCAAAGCTATGAAAGACGTGCTTGGGGGTCCGCAGTGAAACCGATGCACGATTAACGAAATGAAACGGGGAAGATCCGTCGAATGGTAATATGTGACCGTTAGTACTAGCAGTTGCAGTAGTAGAGCTCCTGACTGAGGCCGTCCGGGAAACACCTTGACGGAGCTTGGTTGCGCCATCATCGCAGTTTTCATCGAGTCGGCTGAGATGTTGGCGAAAGGATTGTTCGGTGAGATAAGCACGAAACGAGTTTTCCGATGGGTTGGTGAGATAAGCTGTCGGAAATCGTGCAGGGGTACGAACAAAGATCGGGGTAGAGGAAGAGAGTGCGTCAGCGACGCTGGAAAACAGGAAAACGGAGAAGAAACGCTAACCGAGCACAAGCGAAACTATGCAGAATACGAGTAGACAGAGCATAAACCTGATGTCACCGTTGCCTACGACCAAACTGGCAAGCTCTGTGAAAGGATTTTGGAGAGAAACAATGCCAAGGCCAGCAAAGGAGATGGACATGATGAGAGCGAGGTAGTCCCACCAGGAGGAGGATAGGCGGAGGGAGGCACGACCCCAGGCAGAAAAAGAAAAAGGGTTTGAGGATGAGTAGAACGTCGACAGTGTTGCAGGATGACAAGGACAGGGGGGTAGATGGTGGTAGATGAGAGAGATGAGGCAACGGATGAAGAAAAGAACAAGTCAGAGAAAGTGCATTGGAGAAAAGAGAAGAGGTGTTGACCACCAAGCCCGCAATAACTCTCAGCTTTCCCACGATCACAATCAACCCGATGAGTCACAGTCACCAGTCATCTTGTCACGCAGAACCAGTGTTGTTGGAGTTGCGACATGAATAATGATTATCATCCCTGCTTCTATCAACAAATCCTTTCATTCACGAGGTCCATTACGTCTCCACCAGTATCCTCTCCAGCTCCTTCCAGCTCAACCATGCCATATCCTCCCCCTTCTCCTTTCGCAACCCTATCAGCCTCACTCCGTATCCCCCCAGCTTCATGCTCGGCAATTCCCCAGGTGTTCTTCCTTCATCCCTGCTTTTCATAAAGCTCGGCTTACTCCATGCCCCCGGGTCGTGCTGAACCGGAGTCTCCATTCGAGGCATCGCAGCGTCCAAAGTCGAAACAGGATCGTGGCCATTTGGTCTAGCGTGATGGTTATTCTTATCGCTCATCTTACTCGGTGGAAGCTTCCCTGTATCCTTCCGGAGCTTTTCCATTTTTGTTGAACCGCCCCCCGTTATTACTTTGTTTGTTTCCCCAAATATCCGTTCGCTGGTCTCTCCGTCATCCTCACTCATCCTCTTGTCGTCCTCGCTATCTGAATCTAAGACCACATTTGATTGCTCCTCATTCCGTCTTGCATCCTCAAGTGTCGCGTGTACCGATGCTGCTTTCCGTGCTGTTTTTTTCCGCGCTACTTGACGAATTGTATTTCGCTTGGCCACTTCCTTCGTCTGCTCAAGCAACCTCGTGTCCTCTTCTTCTAGCCCCCGCATCGGGGAACCACCTGGGTTTTTAATTCGTTGAGAAGTGCCATAATGTCGTTGCGACTGCGACTGAGACTGCGATTGTGACAGAGACATGGATGTATCCGAAGCCGGTACCAATATCCTTTCGGGTCCAGAAGATTGCGTCAGTTCTTGCGGTTGCTTGGGAGGAGGCACTCTTCTCATCACACGAGACCGTAGATCCTGGGAAGCGAGGGGGTCCTGTGCTGGCATAGAGAGCGGTAGGGGGGCATCCAACTCGGCATATGAAGACATAGGTGGTATCGTCGGAGAAGAGAAGCCAATTCTGTGAGAACTTGGAAGCGGAGAATGTTGAGACGCATGGGGTACACAATCCTGGTTATTCAATTTCTCAGTGTTTGTGGGAAGGGCAACGTGAGCCTGCATAGGGCTCAAAGACTGTTGCGGTTCGGGTGTAGGGGGTCGTTCACCCTCGTCGCTTGGGGACCAATCTGACAGCGGCTGCGACGATCGCTCGTCAGTGTTCTCAACATCAATATCCATCCCTTGCAACCCTTCATTATCCTCGCAGTTAGTGACGGTACATAATTTCAGGAACCATTATTTACGTACTATTTTCAGTACGTCGTCGCTTGCGAGGACTCTTGACGTCCTCTTCGCCATCACCGTCATCTCGAGGTGATGGTTGGGCTTCCTCCCCCTCAACTATAGACGTGATTTGTCAACCTGTTATATAATGAATTAAGAGCCGCAAACTTACTCGGAAGGGCCCTCAGTGCAGCCAAAACCTTGGGAGGGACCTCGTAGAATGAAGGCATTTTCTGCAACCACCCAAATAAGCAGCACGGACAAAACAGGAAAAGGAACCACGCACGGGCTTCCAGACAGATTGGCGAGTCTTCGACGGGTCCACAGAAGCTGACTTCGTGGATTTGGCCTGGACCATCTGCTTAACCACAGGCTGGCGTACAACAGCACCTAGATTCTGTTGTCTGAGCACAGGCTCCGACTTTTCGTCGTTCTGTCTTGATTGTTCCTTTTCCCGTTCAATACGCCTCTGTTTTAGAATGTTCCTGATGCAATCAAAGTTCAGTCACGAAACGCGCATGTGTGTGGGCGGTGAATCGTCCTTACACAGCACCTCCTCCCTGTCTGAGTCCATTAACCCATGCTTTCAGGTCCGGATGCATGGTAACGTCCACCGGATTCCCTATTTTCTTGTCATCAAAACTCCCATTAGGCTTCGCGCTTGCGCATTCCAGAGCCAGAGTAGGATTTGACGTCATCTTGTTTTCCTGCACAGCAACACGCCCAAAGAACAGCTTAAAGTCCTTGATACGAATGATGCCAGTTTGGTGCTGTGTTAACCGTCTGCCTAGAGAAAGTCTTCGTCGGATGAGTCCCCAAAAATTACTTCTTCCCGGTTCATTCTTAGTACTCACCTCAGATATTCGGCAACAGCATCTGGCGTAAACTTGATCGTTATGAATCTCGATGAGTCGGAGACACGAGCCCATACGTTCGTGGCCTGCCCCTCGGCGCCACGGCAAAGGAACTTTGTTGATGGAGGACACGCGCATAAGTCTTAATTGGCAGGACATACTGTCAGGAATGAGCACCTCAATGATTTGCACGGTCTTCCACCTGGGGTGTGGGGGGGCATTAAAGTAGTCTGCGCCAAACTGCTCTGCAACGCCAATCACGTAGTCTTGGATCCAAGGCTGCAGAGACATGGTGAGGATGAAACTATGTATGCACGATCCGTCACCCTGTCACATACTCCCGCGTCGCGTGACGTCAGTATGATCAACGGTATATTGAGGTCTCTGTATATATGGTGTAAAATGCTTGTACAAGCTAAAGCGTAACCGACGCGAAGAAAACATGAAAACAGAAACTGGACAGCAGATCCCTGATAGATCACAAATAAGCTTACTGTTATACATACATATCGCTAGTAGGAAAGGCAAAGGAGTGTGTTTCAATATGCACAGTGAGTAGATTTGATTTCGCCGCTCCCAGGACGTGGGTTCATCCGCGACCGTGACTGGTATCGAATCAAGTGGGTATCGGTAACAGGATTCCCCGCGCAGTTAGGAAAAATGCGGTGGATGAGGGACAAATGATGGGGGGATTGTGAAGAGTGTACTTGACTCGCAAGCGTTCGCGAAGCAGCTGATCCATGTTGATAACAAGATACTTATCTTGTATCGTGGATTCAACGTGCAGTGAGCGTTGTCGAAGCAGGGCATGACGCAATCATCTTGCTCCATCCAGAATGCCTCGAACGTCTGGGACAGAGGTAAGGTCAGCGAGAAATGGTATCAAGTCTGTTAGTTCTGCGTCGTGCGGATCATTGAACCAAGACGACACAGGTACCGCGTTATGTGGATGGAAAATGTAAGAGGCAGGTGAATTGTCCAATATTATGGTATCTGAGATGGGTCTCCCCAATTGAGATAAATCCTGTGCACTTGAGAAATAATTCAAACCCGGATCCACAAGAGCGGACGAACCTTGACATAATTGCCTTTATGACTAAAGCAGCTTTCCCGAAAGAGTCGATGGGCTACAACACGATGGACATCAAGTTTGTCCAAGACAGGGTCAGCATACTACATTAAAAGAACAGCATCAGACGTTACCGTTACAGAGCTGCATGGGAGAAACGTACTTTGCTTAAGCTTGCTGTAAAAACTACTACTTCATACAGCTCTCCCATTCTTCTCAAAAATTCGTCGACACCAGGTCGCTTGAGAACATGGAAATGATGCCAGTGATATTCTATTTCTACAGGCACAACGAAATCTGCTTGCTGTACAGCCTAAACAAGCAATTAAACCGGGATGCGAACGAGGAAGTAGAAAAAAAAAAGTACCTTGAAACTGCTATGAACCAGGGTTTCGTCAAGATCCAGAACCAAGCACTTTCGGCCAGCATGCTGTGGTGCGACCGGAGGTAACAGAGGCTTCGGAAGGCCGTCCTGTAACGCTCATTGAACATAATTCTGGGCATGAGCAAATGCAAACTCACAGGACCAATTGGTATTCCATTGCCACCGTTACGTATCAGCCTCTCCTCTTCTTCCTGCTCATCCAACATCGCAACCTCCTCCTCCGTCATACTATCCGGATAATTAGATGATTCGTTGGTAGGGATGCGAGTAATTTGTTCCCCAGTTGAACCAGGGGGCTGCACAGCGCCTGATGTAACTCCATCTGTCTCCTCAATCGGAAGAAGCTGTGTAGCCGGGGGGACAATGACCTCTGAAGGAACTGGTAACATCGGATCATCAACAGGCGCTTGGCTCGTTTCCTGATGCTGAGGAGCAACAGTAACAGAGTCACCGGACTGGGGACTTGGTTCACCAGTCTTAGCCTCGACAACACCCATCTCCCCATTCTGAATATCTCTCGGCTGTTCGGTAGGCGGCGGGTTATCAGTGGGCGTTACACAAGGAACGACTTTGTTGACAACTCGAGTGAAAAAGGAGGGCTTCGAGGGAGATGAGCCTATCATGGGATAAGCCTGAAGGAGTAAGGGGTATCACAGAAGGGGACATACCTTGGGAAGTAGCTGACTTATTCTTGCGACGATAAAAGGGTACACGGTGGCTCTTGGAAGGAAGAGTGCTGCGACTGGATGCGATGCTCGGGTCATCGTTGTTCCAAGGATCCTGTCCTTGATCGTTAGCGCCATCCTGGGCAATATTCGTCAAGGTATCTGAGGAGGAATGAGGTGGAGGGGATTGGAAATGTTGAGGGAACACATACTGCGCGTGACCTCGGAATCATCCTGTGGATGTGAATTTGATTTGGAGTACTTTGGAGAGTTAGAAAAGAGACGTTTTCTGAGGGAAAACCGGGAGGAAGAGGGAGGCATAAGCGTAGGGGGGTGGAGGAGGATGGAGAGAGGGCTGAGCGCCAGGGCGAATGATGGGCTCGTCCTCCGCATGCCCATCTGTCCACGTGATGGTAACTGTCAGGTGATTCACATCGTCACACGTCACAAGAGTGGTTGACCTTGAGCTCTCTCTTACTCAGCCTTACTCAGCCTCTTACTAATACTCGGTAATCTTCCATACACAAAGGCAGTCAATGCTATCCTTTCAGCACCAGGCTCCCCCCTCAAATGTGGGCCAGACTCAGGTTCACCAGCAGCAACAAAATGACCATATCCAGCAACAGCAGCAACAACCCCAGCAGCCGCAGCAGGTCCAACCACCCCAGCAACAACAACAACAGCAGCAACAACAGCAACAGCAGCAGCAGCAACAACCTCAGGTCCAACAGACGATGCGTCTCCGAGAAGATCCTCCTCCCATAACACCTCCCACACGTTCTACTCGCAAGCGCAAGACGCCGCCAACTGCTGCTGATCAAGTCCAAGCTCAGCCTCCCCCTCCGCCACCCCAACAGCCCATGCAGCACGTCTTGCCCCCTCCACATGCCCTCATGCACCCGCTCCAAGGCCCATTGCCCCCGGGTTATCCATATGCTGCTCCTGCGGACTATACCCCAGGCGGATTGCCCCCTGGTGCGATTCCTGCACCTCATCCTAACATGGCGCAGCAGCCCCAACCCCAACCCCAACCTACTCAAACGACCTCGACAGGTCGAACCCTCAGTAACAGCAAGCGGGCAGAACAGAACCGCAAGGCACAGCGTGCGTTTCGAGAACGTAGAGATCAGTAAGTCAATCAAGACATAGGGACGGCAGAATAGTTACTAATCGCATTGTTAAGGCACGTCAAAGCACTTGAATCTCGTTCCCAATTACTGGATGCCGCATTAGCGTCCGCGGATGAAGCAAACCGGCGGTGGGAGGAGTGCCGTGCACTTGTTGATCAACTCCGGATTGAGAATGCAGCTCTGAGAGCGGCGCTTAGTGCCCAACATCCGATGATCCCACCCTCGGCTTTGCCACCAGTGACTCCCGCCCCTAATGCTAATGGTGCCGTAGACAATTCTGGAGCTGCCGCTCCAACATTAGAGGAGGAAAAGAAGCCTGACGGAGCCCCGGACCAAACGAAGGAAGGCGAAGAAGCACCAACGGTGGAGAAGAAGGATTGAAGGCAGCGAAAGCAAGGCAATAGACGATTTATGTTCGAACTTGTGACCTCTGTAAGCTGAGTAGGCAAGGATAGTTGATTTGTGCCAATGTAGTTGTTTTTCTGTACGGGTAGACATGATTGCAGAATCCGTGATGATGGTGGTGGATAAAGGACGAGGAGGAAAAGCTGTTCTACTTAGTTGTTATGTAACCATCTTTGTCATCCATGATCTGCTTACAACCTGGAGTGATTCCTGACACACACGATGATACCAGTGTATCGTCTACAGCGCGTCGTTGCTCGACGTCAGAACATAGATAATACTCTATGGTGGTCCAAGTAAAGTTCCCGTAGAGATAGGTGCCGAAAAGCGACTGTCCTCCAAGATCTTTTCCCTCAGAGAAGTAAACCTGATGATCTGTCCTACGTCGTATACATATGCCACTAACCGAACAGAGACGGGTGAGTGCGCTGAGATTGTTCCGATTCCTGTCCGGTATCGGAAGAGTCAAGCGTATTTATTACGTAAGCAAACGATCACAAGATCACCAAATTCATGGTTCTTGACGCCTTGAAGCTTCAAGGCTCAACGCTGCGACGCGCCTCCGACCTGTTCGCCATGCCTTCGAGAGCTAATGTCAGCGCAAAGCGATCAAAGGGTACTTCTTTCTTCCAACTCATTAGGTAACTCTCACTTAACCTTCACAGAAACACCCGCTATCGTCAAGGTATACCTAGTCGCCTACAACATCCTGTCAGCAATTGGCTGGGGCTACGTCCTCGTTTCTCTTCTCATCCACCTCTTTAATTTGGATGGCAAATCAGACATACACCACATTCCCTCCGCGTCCAAAATTCTCTCGCGTTGGCTCTCCTCGGTCCCTTTTTCGCCCTTCTCGTCGGCTGAGCCCCTTGAAGCCCAGCTCCCTTCCGCCCTTCAGCCCTTCTACCAACGTGCACAAACAGCATACCGTCGCGTCGGAATGCAGACCGCGTTTGTTCAGAGCTTCGCCATCCTCGAAGTCATCCACGTCATCCTTGGCTGGGTCAGAAGCCCCCTGCCTACCACTGTCGCCCAAGTTGCGAGCCGCTTGTTCCTTGTCTGGGGCATAACTGAACAGTTTGTCGAGGTAATCCAACCTTTTCTACGTATGCATGAATTTTCTCCCTTACTTTTAAACCCAGACCCGATCACACCCATTCTACACGACGATGGTTCTGGCCTGGTCAGCAGTAGAAGTTATTCGTTACAGCTTCTATGCTTTCAATCTTGTTGGATCCAATCCTTATATTCTCCTTTGGTTGCGCTACACCGCCTTTTATATCCTCTACCCACTGGGCGCTTCCTCTGAGGCTTCCCTCATTTTCGCCAGTCTTCCTACCTCTTCACCGATCCCAGGATGGAAATCCTGGATCCAGGGCATGTGGAAACCTACAGACTATGCTCGTGCCGTTTTGTTTATGATCTGGTGGCCGGGTGTGTACTTCTGGTAAAATCTTGCCCGTACGCAACTGACTACGTTTTCAGGTCTCTATGTCATGTATACGTATATGATTGCTCAACGCCGCAAAGTACTAGGCTCTCGAGGTCACAAGCTGAAGTCTAATTAATAGCTCCGGTTCATCATACTTTCGCTGTCTCTCGAGTACCATTAAATCAGTATCCTAGAGTCGCGTGGAAAACTACTACATCATCGGTGTGTAGATCTCCTTCCTACGGGAGATAATGATCATCGTTAAATGCAGCTCTTGGTCCAGCTGCACTACGAACATTGAACCCATCTTTCTTGTACGATTAGTCCTGAAGCTGAAGCTTCAAGTATTCGGTGCCATTGATTTTATACGAATATCCCTTAAATAAATGAATCGTGGTCATGCTAACCATACAACAGGTGTACACAGGTTTCGTATTGAATGTCCAGGACATTTGGGGATGGATAAGATGTAACGGCTTCTTTGCACCCCCTACAAGAAAAGCTCAGTTACAGCGTGACTGTAGGCAACGTTATCATAAGTGGGTGTCCCTGGTAGATTCCAGCATACTCATTTAGGAGAACCAGCGGTCGGTTGAAGCTCAATGTCAAACCGACCAGGTCCATCAACCCTCGGATATGTGGCGCTCGAAGTTGAACCTGACCTCACATGAACACGAGGTGAGGTAGGAGAGGCAGGAGTGTCCACAAAGGGGTCGACTACCTGCTGGCGATCTCTGATATAGAGCGGAGGCAATGGATTGGGGTCGGGCTGTTTGATGTCACCGTGGGCCCTGTAGACTGGCTCTCCGACATATATGGGCCGAGCGCCACCGCCGCCCGTGTCCTTGTTGTCAAGGGTCTGCCAGCGCCCGGCTGTGCGATTTCGCCAGTGCTTAGGTGAGCGCCTCCTAAACCACACAAGGGCAGCAAGGGCAGCGACGACGACTGCCAATCCGCCGAGCACACCTCCAGCTATAGCACCCTTGTTGCTGGAGCCGCTTTGACCCTCGGCTGACTGTGTCACGCTCGGGGCAAAGGGCGTGGAGACACGACGTAAAGTAGACGTAGGTACGTTAGGCAGAAGGGTGACCGTCGCTGTTGAGAGGATGACTTGGCCTGAGCGGGTACGGGTGACAACGAAACGAGAGACGATCGGACTAGGTGGAAGAGGCGACGCAGTGCTTGTAATAATTACAATCTCCGTCACTGTCCTCGTTGGAGATGAAAGACTGCGCGTGGTACTCGGGGTTACAGGAATCATAGAAATAGGATGCGTCAAGACACCCTGTCGTTGGAAAACAGCAGCAGCATGGGCAAGCGACGCCACGAGGCAGAGATTGAGGATGATTCTGAGATACAGCATTATAGTGGAAGTGCTGGAGTGAGATGAATCCCAACCTCATAATCGTGATAGGGCGTGCCCGCTCAATCTGCTTAATGAGGGTTCGATGACGGCCTCTAATAGCCTCTAATTTCCCAGCGCCATCCAGGGAGATGCCTGTTATGGTAAGTCAGATGACTTTTCAGGGTCGCACAGATCTGACATGGTGTATTCGCATTTGATTCGCATCTATCTCTGGTCCGCAAACCCCAGCTTCTTATTCTCACTAAGTCGTCATCCTCTACTCACGCTGCTCATATAAAACATGGATTTTTGTAGATGGGAGTCTTCCCGACTCTTTGGCCACACTCCATTTTCTCGCCCACACCGTCATGCGCTCTTCATTCCCCCTTGCTCTTGTTCTCTGCCTCCTTGCCTATTGCTTTGTTGTGACTGCAAGAGCTATCTCAGTTGAGCGTCGAGATGATAATCTTCCCGCACGGGTTCCGTATGTATTCCCTCCTCCCGGAACAAATGAGGTTAGTCCCATCACAAGATATATACTGTTTCGTAGTCTTGACGGTTTTGACAGATCGCAGATGAGATTCGGGCAAGGCGTGCAAATGGAACACTTCTTGCCCTTGATGGGGTCCTGTGAGTCGAGAAGTCTCGTTACTTCAACCGTATAATCCAGGGAACTCACAAGTCAGTTGAGCTAGATTGAATGCCCCTCTCGTCGCTAAAGGCTGGAATGACATTGCAGGAGTCATCCGGGACCAGAACTCACTCCCTGGAGCCATGCGTGAACTATTTGTGAGATATTTCGGAAGGTATCTGGACATGTGAAACCTCACATTTCTGTAGATCTTGCGCATAGCTGCTTTGAATAACGCAGCCTATGAATGGTGGGTGATATTAAAACTATTGACGTGGGGCTCATGAATCGGTGCTTGTAGGCTTCAACATGAGCCCGTCGGCCGTGCTGAAGGACTGACCACCGATCAACTCATCGCCATTCGTTTCGCTCCAACATTCGCAGGCAAGTCCGCTGAAAAGACATTGGGGCCTTCGCTCGCTGCCGCATTAGATTTTTGCGACTGGATTACGAAGAGTGTCGACGTCCCGGACCACGTTTTCCAAAATTTACGACAGTTCCTCAATAATCAGCAGATGGTCGAGGCGACTGCGACAACTGGGTTCTATAGCATGGTCAGCCGCTTCGTGGAAGCTCTGGATGTAGATGGAAAGGTGAATACTTTGGTGCCAATTCCGAAATAGATAGCTGGTTGTGCTGCGTACATGTACAATTACAAAGCTACAAAAGCAAAAAAAAAACAGTAACCTGTATAGCGAACTGTTCGATAAATAAGTCATAATCAACGGGGGAAACAAAAAGATTCTATAAGATAGATAACGGAAGACGACGGTACGAGGATAGCAAGGATATGCAAGCCGCAACCAAGCACGAGTAGGAAGTCATGCCACAGATGATCCCTGTGATCCTAGCGAACCCTGATGCTGCTGCATCCAGAGCTTAGGCTTCGCTCGCACTTCGATATTCTCAAAAGGACCTGTCTGTTTGAGTTGAACGCAATCACGAGTTCCGAGGACGAGTAGCTCAAAGAAGAACGCGCTTGCAGCCCTTCTCGTGGCCTAAAACAGACTTGTCAGGCCAGAACTACGAGAACGTTAGAGAATGCTCATACCTTGTCCGCCATTTGTCGGAAACTTAGCACCTTTTCTGGACCTTCAGGCTCACTCTCCAGTTCCTTGCGGACAAGGCTAAGTGCTTTGACTGTGTTCCTGCTGTAACCTTTACTCTCGTCAACAGTCTCGTCCGTTTCATTTTGTGTTTGAGTCTGGGTGCTTGTAGGTCTTGAATCGAAAATGGCAATGGGACAATCAACACTAGCATAAGTTTCCTCGTTTTCATCAGGGAGAACCCCTTCGGGACCCGGCGTGGAGAGTTGTGTGAGTTCAGAAGGCGCAGCAGACGGTGCTCGATCAAGCCCCAACTGAATCGGAGCAGGATCTAGATCCTTCACATCAAGCTGAAGATCATCCATAAAGTGATCTCCACCCGCGAGATGGTCATCCAAGGAAACGCCGTTCCTGTCTACAACATCGCTTCCCAGGGCGATACTTGGTACCAGGCTCGCCGCCCGACGAGCCTGTTCGATCTCATTGTCATCGCCTTCATTTTGGTCCTCTAGGCGAGCTCGCTTGCTTGGACTTTTGTCAATCACTGTCCCCTGCCGTTTTTGGCCGGTGGCTTGTCGGAGTGGGCGCATGAACAGGTTAGCCAGTTCTGGAGCCAAGCCCGGAGGGGCGGCGTAGAAGAAGGAACCGTTGGGTGTGTGCTTGACAGGCAGGAAATGGGAAAGAGGGTCGTCACGAATCTCCCGCAGCTTCATGACCGTGGATGACCGGGGTAGGAACTGTTGTTCAGTTACAATCTCGCTGACGTCTTGAGCGACAGGTGCTCCAAACGCGCCTCGGCCTCGACCATTGGCAGCCTCTGGAAATTCTGTGACGTCGTCAATGATCTGTTTCTTCTCTTTCGCCTTGCGTTTTGGTTTGACGGTCGGTGGCTCCTCAATACCTGCCAGCGGGACCTCGGGTGGAGGTGTGGCAGGAGGCTCGGAGAGGGGAGATGCTAGAATATGATCCAGTCAGAGATGCAGAAAAGAGATCCAAGTGCTTCCCTCACAAGCGCGGGAAAGAGACCTCGTCTCTTCGGGTGTTTTCTCGACAGGCTCGGCAGCCAGAGGCACCATGGGTTCATCGAAACCAATTCCAAAGTCACCCAGGTCAACTCCGGCCATGTCAACATCCATGTCAGCTCCAAAGGGGTGTTCAGACTGCGCTCGACTCTCGCTCAAATGAGACAGAAGATCGGTGTCGAGGGTATGCTTTCCACCGAGCAGATGAGAACCCACTGATTCAGCACGGCTAGCAGCTTCTCGCCCTACTCCAATGCTACCGTCGACGCTCATCTGTTCGTCGTTCTCATTCTTTTCGGAGCTTGCTTGCGGTTCATCGCCCCATATAATCCCGAGATCAAGATCATTGAAGTCTTGGGAGCCAATGCCATCGGCCGGTCCAATATCAAAAGCATCATTTGTGTCAAAGCGTTGAAAATCGTCGGCAGTACGCAGGGTGATGTCCTCGACACGGGCTTGATGTTGACCAGTCATCTGAAGCGTCCTATCATCTAAATCGACGCCCCTATGGACGGAATAAGTCTAGGATATTAGAGGAATTAGGAGGAGAGTAAATTCCACACCAATTGACGTCTGGAAGAAGCAGATCGAGATCTAGGTTGGTAGTTTGGAGAGTAATAGCTGTTTTATTGACGACGAGCTGGTCTTCAGTCATGTCCACAACACCAGGTCTGAATGCCTAAACGATGAAAGGTTCATAGAGCTGTCCACACAGCGGTGACATTAACACCCACCATTTTGATCTTCAGTAGAGCTTCGTTGCAATCATCCAGAAGATACTTGGCTTTCCGGCTGTAGATTCGAACAACTCCTAGGAGCAATTGACCGCTTAAACGGAGAGCCATTACTTCAACCTCTTGGCCCATGATAGCATCTAAGGAGGGATGAGGGACAAGGAGGTGGCTTCCAGCAGCTGTTTCATACCGACAGATTCTTCAATGTCCGTTTGCAGGGTCTGGGTCTTGGATAGTTTGCGCTCCATGTGGGCTGCCAGCCAGACTTTACCAAGCGGGCCGCGCCGCGACAATATCGTCTCTGAGTAGAACTACGGCAGAAGTTAAAAGACATGCTCGAGAAATATGAAAGGAAGGACTGACCATGATTGGGGGAAACGCGTCGGTGTGATAAGGAAGGGCGGACAAACGAGTACGGAGTGTTTGTGTTGGTTGTCGCGTAGAGTGTGACCGAGTTACGGTGTGACGTCGATTGGATGAGCGTGACAGGTAGATTGTCGAGAAATTTGGACTTAATGACGTTGCGAGCTTCATTGGCCAGGCTGCCACTCCCTCGACAGTGGTCCACCAATCTTTGCAAAAGTATGTTTTACCGTCTTCCTCTGCTCCCCTCTCTCATCCTGTCCAGAGCCAGTCGTTGTCCGCTTTGCATCCTCCACCCCACCCCCGTCTCTACCCCAAGTTGAACAGTCTCATCTCGAACGACCCTTCTCTGGCACGTACCAGAACCGCTATGCAGTTCATCTTATAAGACAACGTCCGCGTCGCAGATTCGTCGAGTGCCTTTCATCCGCCGCGGAGATGAAACGGAAAGGTGTAAAGCCTAACCTCGTCATTTACAACGCCATGCTCGAGGCTGCCGCAGAAGATGGTTTATGGCTTGATGCTTGGGCCATACTGGATGATATGCTACTAATGGGCATTCGGCCGAATGCAATGTCCTTCAACCACCTCCTCCATGTATGTATGTCACTCCCATGTTCGTCGCTCCCATTTTTCACAACCCATTCACAGGCAGTCCGCTTCAGACACAATCACCATATTGTGAGGGTAATAAACAAAATGGAGTCATGCGATGTCAAACCAAACGCTCAAACGTTGAACTTGATTATCACTCGCTATGCCGCCGAGGAGAATCTAGAGATGGCAGTTCGCCATCTCCTCTCTGTGCCCAAATACCACGTCGTGCCGGACTTGCAGACCGTCCAATCAGTAATTATTCTTGCAGCCCGTAGCAACTTCTCCAGACTCGCCCTCGACCTTGCAAACTGGTTTGAACGAATATCCACACGACGGCTGGAGGAGTCGGCCTGGGTCAATTGCTTGATTGCAGCGGCTGAAACGTCATACGTTCGTATTTTGTCTCCTCCAAACACAATAATAGCTCATGTGCAGCCCTTCGCAGATTGAAGGTATCCAACAATGCTGGAAAATCGTTACCAAAGACTTCAAAACCCTTCTTGATGAAGGAATCTGCATCTCCGTGCTCAATGCTGCTGCCCGACATGGTTTACCGCAACTAGCGACGGAGGCACTGCAAATGTTGCAGACCATTAATATTCTGCCCCAAGAACATCACTTCGCTGCCATAATCGAAGCATTTTGCCAGACGGGTCAGGTGAAAGAAGCGATCCTCGTTCTCGACCTCATGTCTTCCTCTGGTGTCACCTCAAGTATTGAGACCACCAAGCCAATCTCCGAGCATATTCAGCAGGGCGTGGAAAAAATCGATGCGACTTGGCATCTGGTTGAACAACTTCACAAAGAAGGTCGTCAGTTGGACATTGCTGCTCCTCGAGCTGTCATCGCTGCTGCTGTCACTTATGGCGACCTTCCCAGGGCTCTTGCCTTTTACAAAGCTCTCCCCGAGTTCGGCCTTTCCCCAGATCTTCAGGTTTTCAACTTCCTCCTCCGAGGCTGTGCCCGGGCCGCTGATCGCCAAATGGGAGACCATTTGTTGGCTGACATGAAAGTCTCAAAAATCAAGCCAAACCAAGACACTTATGAAAATACCATTCACCTCTGCCTTACTCAGCCCGTTTACGAGGATGCCTTCTTTTACCTTGAGGAGATGAAGGCGGCGGGATTCAAACCACCAGTATCCGTTTATACAGCTCTGGTGGACAAGTGCTTTGGCTCGAACGATACGCGATATCAGATTGCCCTCCAAGAGATGGGAGAATGTGGATATGTTATACCGCCCGCTCTGCGACGTCGCATAGGTGCAGGAACGCACGATGAGGTCGCTGGAGCCTCTCCGCAGCCTGGTCTTGGCGAACACGAGCGTCAGTTCATCGAACAGGGTGGATTGGTATAATTGGTATAATTAGGTTTTCTCCTCTGTAAATGACACATGTATACCCTTCATATACTCACTGGAGCTTCTTTAACGTACGAGAGTCACATGATTCACTTAGTGCTATAAGTCAACGTCAACGTCAATTCCTCAGTGGTGCTAGGACTCCGATCCCAAGGGACTTCAAAACAAGAACCCTCTGCTCTACTGAATTTGAATCACAGTGGCCTTCGGACCCTTCCTTGCTTTCCTTCGCTCCCTGACATAGCGTCTCCAAATGGACGGACAACTCGTTACTTGGTAAGTATTAGCACATCTGCATTGAACAAGACTTCTGCGCTGATCATGATAAAACTTTAGCCCTGTTTGTAACAAGAATGTTCGCTCGCATATAATCAACGAGCATTTGGATAAAAATTGCTCGGAGGACACGATAGCTCACGTCAGTTCAAGCCAAGAGTCCCTTCAAGGGAGTTCAATGACTGTAGACGCGACTAAGAAGTCCTCCAAATCAAGTACTACCACACTCGCGCCAATCTTTACCTCTAGTATCAAGGCGAGCACGAAAACCACGTCCAATCAGCCGGTTACCCTGCGTCCACAAAAAACCGACATCCCATCCAGTGTTTCTTCTCAAACTAAACGTCCAATAGAGGTGGACTCTCCAACACCTGCTGCTAAACGGAAAAAGTCAACAGATAAAAAAACGAATATACCGCTAGCAGAGAAACTTAGGCCAAAACACTTATCGGATTTCATTGGACAAGCCCATCTAATGGAACAGGGCTCCTTGCTGTCCACCATGCTGCAGACCAACGCTACTTGGTCTATTATCCTTTGGGGTCCTCCTGGGTAAAACGCACAGAAAGTATCCGTCTTAGCTGGTCTGATACGCCTGCTTAGCTGCGGCAAGACCACTCTGGCAAAATTGATAGCAGAACACAGCGACACGATCTTCAAGGAATTGAGCGCTACTGCCTCAGGAGTTAATGAAGTCAAGGCGGTTGTTGAGGAAGCGAAGAGGACCCTTTCACTCCTCGGTAGGTGAGAACACGTTTTTCAAACCCCTGTCGATCACCGATGAACCCTGCCCTCCAGGAGAACTATCTTGTTCTTGGACGAAATACATCGGTTTAATAAAGCACAGCAGGTTTGGATCCGAAGCTCCCTTTCGGTGCTAATTATATAACTCTAATATATGGATTGCTACAGGATGTTTTTCTTCCCTTCGTAGAGCAAGGTCTCATCCAGGTCGACACTATTTCTTATAACCATCGCTAGAGTCTGACCATCTGGGTGTGCCTTCATAGCTTATCGGTGCAACCACAGAAAATCCATCCTTCCGACTTACTGGTGCTCTGATGAGTCGGTGCAGGTATTTTCTTTCTACTCACCTAAGGATTTCCCTTGTTGACGCATAAGGAAGGGTGCTGCGGCTCGAGCCATTATCCGATCAAGACATATCGGAACTGCTGCGACGGTCCATACATAAGATAGAGATTGACAGACAGCAAGCTGAGCAACCTCTGTCACCCGTCATGCTGTCTTCGCAAGAACCTCAAAACCAGTCGATCCTCACCCCGAGGATCATGTCGAGGATTGTTTCGATGGCGGGAGGGGATGCGCGAACCGCCCTCTCACTTCTCGAGGTAGCGTTACAATCACCAAAGGATGCACCGGAGGAACAAATCATGCAAGCGCTGAAAGAGTCCCTGGTGGTTTCATATGATCGCACAGGTGAAGACCATTACGATATGATTTCTGCACTTCATAAAAGCGTTCGGGGTGGCAACGGAAGTGCAGCCATGTACTGGCTAGCAAGGATGCTGACAGCAGGGGAGGATCCTCTGTTTATTGCTCGGCGCATGGTTGTCTGCGCAAGTGAAGACATTGGGCTTGCCGATGTTCATGCGCTCCCTTTGGTAAGAGGATCTAATTTTGACGATTGTTCTCACATTCCACATTGAGACGAAATGTTACAAGGCCATGGCTGCGCTTCAAGCATGCCAAGTGATCGGCATGCCAGAATGCCGGATCAACCTTGCACATCTGGTTGCATACCTGTCGGAAGCCCCGAAGTCGACTCGGTCGTATGAGGCTTATAAACGGGCAGAAGAAGCTGCCAAGAGGACTACAACAGCACGTGTGCCGATGCAAGTGCGCAATGCGCCGACTGCGATGATGGAAGAGATGGGGTATGGAAAGAATTATCATTACAACCCGGACTATCGGTAAGTGTCACAAAATGAATTTTGTAGGTGGGACGGTGACGATTTCTGTGCAGACACCCGGTACACAACCAATATCTACCAGAAGAGCTTGTGGGCAGCAAATTTCTGTTGAAGGAGGGCGAGATGGATGGGAAGATTTGGGACGAGGATGCGCTGTGTGAATGGGAAAGAGAGGAGAATGGAGGACAGAGGTGGGAAGGACGGGATGCTTAGTCAGCAGCATAATATCGATGTGATGGGTTTGATGGTCGAGCGTAACGGTTCAACGTTCAACGTTGAGTACGTTGAGTCCTCACCCATGTCTTCCTTAGAATCAGAATCAGACGATTCCCAGGAGTTTGCCAGCATCCCCACCTCCCCAAGACTAGACGGTGAAGACAACTCCGCAGACGATGCATCAGACACTGAGCCTCGGGGCAAGCCCAAAGATGCCCCAAAACCAGACGCATTTCGTGTCCTGGTGACAGGTTTTGGTGTAAGTTTATCCAACATACCATCAGGGTATACGCTCATTGCAACAGCCATACGGCCAATGGGAAGTGAATCCCTCTTGGCTCGCAGCCAAACCGTTACACAATGTCGTCTTGCAGACAGATCCTGCAAACCACCCCAGACCACCACTCGCCGATGACAAACCTCCACCACCTCTCGACGACAAGCTCGCCGTTCCTCGACAAATTCACATTACCGCTCTGGAGATTCCTGCCACATATCAGGCCATCCGAGACACTGTTCCCGGGTTGCACCTTCGACCCCCCGTTCTTCCAGAGAAGATCAGAGACCACGCGTTGAAACCCCCAGACAATGGATATGACTTCATGTTCCACATCGGTCTGGCAGGTCGCGGTCCGCTGCGCCTCGAACGTTGCGGACACAAATTAGGGTACAACATGAAGGATGCCTCTGGATACTACGCTCCAGTTGTTATCGCTCGGCCAAAGGATTTTAGTAGAAGGGCTCCTGACGGACGACCCATGACTATTGCTGAGAAGGCGGAGCGGTTGGCTCTAGTGGCTGCCTCCGAGATGCAGAGCAACCCACCTGGTGATAGCAATGCCAAACCGAACCGTGGGTTCGGAGGGCCTTCTTATGAGATATTCTCTGACGAGTTAAACACCGATCTGGATGTCACAAGGATCGTGCAAGACTTAAGGCAGACTGGCGTTGAGGTGAGCTTGTATGACTATCTATCTGCTTCACTGCACTCATTCTACACAGGCTCTCCAAACTATCTATTCTTCTATGGATGGTGGACATTTCGTAGGGGATTTCCTCTATTACTGTTCGCTTGCAGAATCCAAACGGAGCGCGAACCCCTACGAGAAACGGCGCAACACTCAGGTCCTCTTCTTGCATTGTGCTCCTGTAGGGTACCCCTTGACATCAGAAGAGGTGACAGACGCAATCAAGCGCATGATTCTTTGGGTCTGCAATGAGATTCAAATATCGGGCACGGATGACACACCGGACCTCCCTCCCGTCGGTGCAAGCAGTAAAACCATGCCTATTCGCCTTCAACCTCCACCCGTCGATGGTGCCAAGACAGTGAGACCGCCCTCGGCCAGCCTCACACCGACGAACACACCGCCAGCCCAGCCAACCCCGTCGTCACTTGTTGGACCTCGTTCCCCTCCTCCTCCCGTTGGTCCACTCTCACCGCCGCCAGTCCAACCACCCCTCTCACTCCATCCGCCGGTTCAACCGCCAACATTCAACCCTCCTTCAACAATCCCCTCACCAGTCAGCTCAAACAACGGTTCAGAGTATCATTCTCCAAGTCAAGATGCTTGAATCCTTCCTCCTACCTTGTAATACATACCGTAACCTGTTCTCGGTACGATCTTCCCTGTTCATCTATATGCAGTTGTATACCTCAGTTAGTCCTTTATCGATATACCATATATTTAGCCGGCAAGGGATCATTTGGGTTACTTAGTTGAGATAACATTAGCGATCATGATCGCGTTACCCTCGCGCCATCGTGAGCCTGACAAATTACATTTGTACATTTACATGATGGACACTCGACTTATAGTCATGCAAGCATACCTATTTCCTCCACCTAAGATAGCAAAAGATGGCCACCAACATTACATTCCACCCTGGTAAGTCTATTATGCATCATCTTTGTGCAATTCTGATGGTTGTTTAGGTTCTGTGACTGCACGAGAGCGTTCCGAACTGCTAGGGCAAAAGGGTGCCACTATATGGTTAACTGGTCTCAGCGCAAGTGGCAAAGTACGTCTTGCGGTCACGGAACTGGGATACAAGTTCTCAGTTTGCTTTCCAGTCGACGATCGCGTGTGCTCTCGAGCAACACCTCCTGCACTTGAAGAAATTCGCCTATCGGCTCGACGGCGATAACATTCGATTTGGCCTTAACAAGGACCTTGGCTTTGATGAAAAATCAAGGAACGAGAATATTCGTCGGATAGGAGAGGTGTGTCAGGGCGTCTTTCATACATGCACGTTCTGCAACCTGGCTGATTAAAAGTACTATTAGGTGGCCAAACTGTTCTCGGATGCATCTGCGATCACGGTCACAGCCTTCATTTCCCCTTATCGCAGGGATCGTCAGGTTGCTAGAGATCTACATGAAGCCGCTTCCATTCCTTTCATCGAAGTTTTCGTCGATGCGCCTTTGAATATCGTAGAAGAACGGGACCCGAAAGGCCTTTACAAGAAGGCTCGAGCAGGGGAAATCAAAGGTAAGCTTCCAGTTTTGGTGCCTACTATGCACTGACCATCCCGCGAAGACTTCACCGGCATTTCAGCGCCATACGAAGAGCCGGAAAACCCTGAAATTCACATCAAGACGCACGAGACATCCGTCGAGGATGCAGTTCGTATTATTTTTGAATATTTGCAAGAAAAACAATACATTTAGATGTACACATAATAAGCTATAAATATATTATACAATGATGAATATCTCTGATACATTACTAGAGCCAAACAGTCCCCGTATCTTGCACTGTATCGCCCTCTGGTGGCCCTTCTACTGCGGAAGTCGGCTCTTGTTCCTCCTCTATCACATCATTGTGCGTCTGGTCAATAATCGAGCTCAGGCCACCCTCGAGAACTCCCAGCCAACCAGCCAACTGTTCGATTGTCTTAGTCATTTCGGCATGAAGTTGTTCACGACTGCCAGTCATGAGGGAAGTATAGTCTAGTAGCTTGATAGACGGTAAAGAGGAAATGTCGGGGAAATGGGGAATAGATGATGTTGGTATCTTAACATCGGTTTGGTGGTCCACCTTGTTGGTCAGTTTCGATGGAAACGGAGATGTTGAGCGGGAGGCAAGAACCTCGTCATCTAGTGTTTTGCGCATAACGGATGGCGAACGACGATGGTCGACACTTGGTAAAAGCCCCCCTGCAGGAACGTGAGCCCGGGACTGAGGGGCGAAAGCAGAGGGCGACGGTGGCAGTAGATCTGTGAACCCGAGGCGATGTTCGGAAGAAAGGGACGGAACCTACAACAATGTTTAGTCGAGATTGAATGAGCAGATATGGGAGTACGTCTAACCTTGAGAACGTCTTTCAGCCCAGGTGTTCCTAGAGTATGGTTCGAAGAAAAGGAAACTTCCGCGCCATTACGGTCGGAGTAGACGCGAGCGGGTGGTTTTGGAGGCTCAATGGTGGCATCATCGACGGAGTGAGATGCTTTAGAGTCAGAACTGATACGTGGAAGTTGGATAGCTGTAGCTGAACGTGCACGGGACACTGGTGGGGGAGCATGGGGCTGTAATGCAGCACGTTGAGATGTTGTATCAAGGGAATGGGTGGCTTGATGGGAGGTGAGCAATCCAGGTTCGGAGGGTTTTGAGCCAGAGGCTGCGTCAACACTATCACCCATTTCCTCTCTGACCGAAGTCGCAGTTTTTGAGTTCAATGGAAATCGGAATGCCGCGGGTGAAGCAAGGTTACGATCATGGAGATGATGATCAGATGCTTCTACACTACTCCGGGATCGTTGGCGATTGGCGAAGGGTCTCAAAGAAGATGTGGAAGGTTTTTTCAGCTCAATACCTACTGCACTTGGGGACGTTGAGGGATGTTTAACGGCATCGGGAACCATCTGCGGGTCTGGTATCTGGATGGTCCGCGATGATGTCTGATCTGGTTCTGCGACACTGGGGACTTCCTCCTGCTGTGCAGAATCCGAAGGGCCGTCGGAGTCGACATCGTCTAATTTGCCAGTCTGACTTTGCCGGCTTGACAAAGCGGTCGGAAGAACACCTGAATTGTCTGGTTGGGTAATTTGAGGTATCGTTTGTGAGACTGGCACCTTGAGCGTTTTCTCAGATGATGGTGTCAACCCAGGAGAGAACAAGGGTTGCGGTGGCTTTGGGGAAGGCAGTAAAGGGCGATATGTCTCTGGCTGAGGAGTGGAAGTATCCTCAAATAGCACACGTAAAGAGGTAGGTAAGGCGGAAGTCGAGATTGATGCTCGGATTGTATGTTGTTCGTAGTCCTGACTTTCAGTCTTAGCCGTGGCAGGACCATCATGAACATCATCACAGTGTTGGCTCAAGTCGCGACTGCGCAAGGTCTCGAACTCCCAGTCACCGTCAATATCAGCAAAATTAGACCTGGTGTGCACAACGCATGAGGGGGCAGAATGGTCCAAATTATATCAGCAACAACTGACCCATCTTGTTCCTTTTCCCATTCTAAGGGTTCAGCGAGACTGGCTCTCGGACCCTTTTGTTTGAGTCGCATGATAAGATCCCTCAATATTGCCAGGTTGACTTTTGATACGGATTTTATCCATTTTGTTTTCAGGAGCTCGTCTGCAGGTAGCCTCTGCTTATAGGTTGAGGTCGATAAGATTAGGCAAAAGGCAGCTACATACCTCCGTTGGTAGCTCTTTCAAGCAGTGGGCCATAAAATCTCGCATGTCCTTAGAGCCCTCATGCTCAGAAAGGCGGGGAGGTTTGACTCGTGGTATGAGTTCCATAACTTGGAACCGGTCAAGGTTGGAGTGGGGTGGACTTCCTTTAATCATCTCGAAGACCATGATGCCGAGACTCCATATATCCGCTTTGGTATCATATGCCGCCACACTCTGAACCACTTCGGGAGCCATCCAATAAGGAGTCCCAGTTAAAGTGTTGCGTTTACTTGTGGTTGTGGCAAGGAGGGCGGAAACACCAAAGTCACAAATCATGACTTTCCCGGTAGCAGTGATGAGGATGTTGGCAGCTTTCATATCACGATGGATGACTGGCACCTTGTGCAGGTAGCTTAGTCCAACCAGAACTTCCCGGGTGATGACCGATGCATACTTCTCCTCCAGGCAACCATCCTTAGAGGCCTTCATTAGAGCATCAACACTGCCACCCTGAGCATATTCCATGACTATCCAAACGCGAGGGCCGTCCATATAGCAGCCAAAGTATTTTGTCACATTGGGGGCGTCGCGTAACTGGCTAAGGAGGGTGATTTCGCGCTGTATGTCGGCTACGTCGTCATCAGCAGTGTCGAGATTGATGATCTTGAGAGCAACGATGTTTCCAGTGGGAATATGTCTGCCCTTGTGAACGGAGCCATATCCGCCTTTTCCAACTGTCTCGAGTCGCTCGTAGAGTTGGTGGACCGACGGCTTGCTCATCGAGTGCTGTAGCATGAGTCCGAAAGAGTTGCCCAACACTGGCCTCTCCCAATAACCCAGGTCACGAGACAAAATTCACGTGCACAGATAAGATAGTAACAGCCTAGTCAGTTGCCACATCCACCATGGATCTTAACACTGTCAACACTGACCTTGTCTCCCGCGAGTTTCTCGCCGTCGTCCTCGCTGGCTTTGGAAACGAGTACGTCCATTGTGCTTGAACTTATTCCCTTTTCTTATACCTCCAAGACTCCTGCCACTGACAGGCGACTACGGAGATGAACCCTGTCCCAAGGCCCTTTTGCCCGTCGCAAACCGACCAATGATAGAATACGTCCTCTCTTGGATCGAGCAGTCCGGCATAAAAGGTGAGAAACGGCTATGTCATAGTTCTCGTATGCATGCTCATCTCTGCGAAGATGTTCTTCTGATCTGCCCCACCAGTCACCGTCCCGCCATCTACCATCACATTCACTCTGATGTCTCCTCCTCAAACCTAAATATCGACTTACAGACATACGATGAGACAATTGACAGTAGTGTTGGGACGTGTACACTGCTGCGGCATTTTGCCAGCCGCATCCGAGAAGACTTTGTTCTCCTACCCTGTGACTTCATCGCTCCTTCTTCACTTCCTCTCACCACCCTTCTGAACCGTTTCCGCGCCGATTCTGGTTCGGATGGCTCGATCGCGACCACATGCTGGTATACCGCCCACAAACCTGAAAAGACAATGTCTCCCGAAGAATGGGGTCTCGTCGCCCCTCCGACTCCTATTGTATGGGATGATAACTCCGGAACCCTGCTGCACGTCGATACCGCGGATGACCTGGACAAGAACTCCGAAGAGCTGAAACTCAGGATTTCTCTTCTATCAATGTATGCACCTCCTTTTCTTTCATCCTCCACACTTCAGCTCCATTTTAAGATATCATCGAGTTCGCCTTTCGTTGAATTTTCAAGACTCCCATGTCTATGTCTGCAGGCGCTCAGTGCTAGACGTCCTGCTAGAGAAACCGCACTTCGACTCTTTCCGAGAAGAATTTCTTCCGTGGCTATGCAAGGTCCAGTACCAGAGGCTGAAGAGGAGAAAATACGGACATGGTTTGGTTATTCGCTGTCATTATGGCCTCGACTGATGTTCGTTTTGTTCAGTTTTATACCCGGAGGCAGACACGCCATCTTCGCAATCGATTGCTTTACAGCATTCCACCCTTCTCACATTTGATCATAGCAAAGACAGTACCCTTTCCCCGGTTTCTGACGTCGAAGGAGATGTTCCAGCAAGTCTAAAGGTCGGGCTAGTTTTGCACCCTTTCGACGCTGGTTTTGCAATTCGCGTCCACAACTTGCATTCATTCGTAGAGATCAATAGACGAGTAAGGATTCTTTCGTCGTCTCCGGCTCGTTCCTGATGATTTTAGATGCTTTCAAATGCAAACTACACCCTACCAACCGACCCCAAAAATCGTGCTCTTGTTGACCAAAAATCCCAAATTTCCAGTGACACTATTATCGGTGATTCCACTAAAGTTTCAGAAAAAACAACGATCAAGAAATCAATCATCGGACGGCACTGTATTATCGGCAAGATGGTCAAGATCGCCGGCTGCATACTATTGGATCATTGCGTGATTGAAGATGGGTTCGTTGTCATAATCTTTTTCCCTTGTGCAAAGATTTAGTCTCCGCTAGTGCAAAAATCGATGGGTGTGTGTTGGGCAAAAACACGAAAATTGGCGCGAAAGCGGAATTATCTCGCTGTGTGACCCAGGCAGGGTATGAAGTTAGCGCCGGAGGTCTGTCTTTCTTTGTCTTGTCATTGCAACTCAGCTAATATTCCCCATAGACACAATCAAAAACGAAAAGCTTGAAGCTACAGATTGGACTGCTGCTCCTGATGCAAACGAAAGTGATGACAACGAAACAGTTGAAAGCGACAGAAGTACTAATGCGTAATGCGATGTACATGTTATCGAAATCAATGGACAGGCGACGTTACAAGTACAAGGCAGGAAATCATCCACTCCTCTGAGAAATCTGGCCAGGCATCTGGTTGCCTAATCCTTGTGAAAAGCGTGCACCACGCCCTCGGGGGCCACCTGGCAAGGATATCAGCGTCTTCTCGGTGCCCTGTTATGTCGACAAATACATACCTCTCGTGCCTCGAGATCGCTCTCCGCGCCCCCGACGCTCCTGCAACTGTTCTCCACGTTTCTCGCCCTTAATACCATCGGCACGTTCAGACCACCCGCCACTTGAGCCAAATTTACTGTCTAGTGTTTTCTCGTTCTGTTCGACCATGTTTCCGAGTTTGTCAGCGACCACTTGAGCGAGCTGCTGAGGTCGGGACAACTCGATGCGGTGGAATACAATCACTCCGGATGACTGATCCAGCGAAGCTGCCAATTCCTCATTCCAAATCATTTTTGAAACGATGGATGTAACGGCCCGTAGCGGGAGCGAGAAAGTTCGGGATAACAGTGATAGAGACAGGGTGCTGTAATGGGGAGCGTAGGTGAAGAGATATGTTCGGAGCCCTTGTTCTTGGATACGCCTGGCCAGGGTAATGAGTGAGACCATAATGAGAAGAGTATATATAGAGCATACTTCGCCAACATCTCCTTGACGTTCGCCGCCTCCGGCATAAGGCTCCAGATCTTGATACTCTGGATGAGATCT
This sequence comes from Podaxis sp. C-F-92630, assembly GCA_018524945.1. Lineage (NCBI taxonomy): Eukaryota > Fungi > Basidiomycota > Agaricomycetes > Agaricales > Agaricaceae > Podaxis > Podaxis sp. C-F-92630. Next base: position 77,183 of record JAEUWS010000485.1, read on the forward strand.
CGACATTTCTCCCAGTCACCATCTTGCAGCGCCTTGCTTGCCTGCATGATATGGTCTCTGGTGCTCTCCGGCGGTCCTGTAAATACCTGTCGATCGGCGAAATCCAGCAGACGCCTAAAAGGTTTTGATATAGCCTTTCGCTTCTGCTCCTCTGAATCAATGCTGGCCAGAAGAGGGATCTCCACGAGCATACTCGAAACGAGGAAGGCGGCCTCCAAGAGTTCGGTGTTGATATGCATGTGGAAAGGCAACATCCGTTGTTTCTCAGCTTTCTCTTGTTCAGGGGTAAGCACTTGGAACCGTTGCTGATGGACACCTTGGGCGAGTAGCTCCTTGACTCTTTGGGTCGTGAAAATCTCTTGTAATGTTGCCTGGGCCTCTTTGATCAAACCTGACCTAAATGCACATAGGCCAAGTTGGACGATGGTACGATTGTATAAGATTTGCGTTGCAACATCGGCCGAGTGGATCGATTCTTGGAGGTGTGACATTAGGAGCATGTCGCGAGCGGTGTAAAAGTCGTTGTGGAGTGCATGATGATAAATATGACTGAGCATGGCCCGAGTGCGGAGAAGGCTGTTACCGGACTTGTACAGATAAACGCACAACGCATGAACCAAGGCAGACGATGTCCCAAGGCTTGAGAGAACCTTGCTAGGTCTGATTTCGGAGGCATCTGCTGCAGATTCCAGGGCCTGCACCACCGGGTTTGGCTAAAATCGTCCTTTATTGCTCGTTCCAACACTAAACAGCTCAACAATGCTTACCTTCGAATAGATGTGTTCCAAACGTCGCATAATCACTCGCCCCAGAGGTTCATCTTGACTGGTCTTTTCGTAAAAGGCTTGGGCTCGGCAGATGGTGCAATATAGGACCTTTTCATCCTTGAGGCGCTCGACATACTCGGTACCATGAGGGTCAATATGTTGTAAGCTGCGCGTAAACTCATCGTCCAAGCGATCAATGAAGCTGATTATGCTACCACGGATCCGCACAATACCGCCTTCGGTTTGTGGTGTCCTTTCAGCCAGTTCGTCATAGTCGTCGACGATCTCTTGGACAGAGTAGTTGGTGTCGGACGCGACAATAGAGACAAGTTGATCAACTTCTCGTTGCGCAGAAAGCCACAATTCGGCTGGCATGTGAGACGAGGCAGAGGAATTGAAGTCAAATCTTGAAGAGATAAGGGCAAGGAGTACCCGAATGCGTTGATAAGTTGTCGCTGCCACTTCCAACAGTTTCTCGAGAATGCGAATTTGCTCGGTCCGATCGGTGTTCTGAATTGTTGAGGGTGGTTAGCTCTTGGTCATGAAGGGTTATGAATGTGGTCACCTTCTTGCCTCTGGCTTCCTGGACGGCTTGAAGATTTTTCAGTACTCCTTCCGCCGTAAATTGCATAACGCGTCCTCCTCTACCGACAGTAGCAAATTCTTCGTCATCCTCTTGCCGCGCAGATGCACGATTCTGAGAGGATACGGTGGGTTGCAAGGGCACGGCGAGGGCAATGGCAGCTTGGTATTCACGTTCGAAGGCTTCCGGATCCTGAGGAGAGACTATGTGAGTGAAGGTAGGGTGTAGAGGAATCAACGCTCACTGTTTGGTACTTGGCAACCTCTGATTCGTATTCTTTGAGCGCTTTCTTGATCTTCTGTTTCATAGCTGTAAGTGCCTTTGCCTTGGTGGCAGTCAACTTCTTTTTGGCATCTTTATCCGCAAGGGCGTTTTTGATAGAGGTATCGAGGCTCAAGAGAGTTCTGATGTAAAATGGAGAGACAGGTTCAGAGACATTTTGCTGCCGTTGAACCATTCGCGCGAGCTTATCAAACTCTAACCCAAATCTTCAGAGCACATAGAGCCAAGTGGATGAAATACGGACCATTTGAGATGGCGACCCAATCATCATTCTTCAAACCGTTGTCGATGACTTTGCCAGTAGCTTCCATTTCTGCCAGTCTTCTTTCTTGGGCGCTGAGAATGCGTGCGGCAGGCTTGTCTTCATCATCGCTTTCTTCCTCATCCGTCTCATCACGCAGTGGCAATCCTGGTCGTCGTTTTTGCGGTACATCGCTCTCGCTTTCGCTTTCTTCTTCCGACGATTCGGTCGACGAGTCGGAGCCCGCGGTGCGAAGAAAACGAGACATGGCAGGCTTTGCAGCGCTAGTTGTTGGTTTTTGGGGAGCCTCATCACCGCTGGTCATGAGCTCATCCTCAGACTCCTCTGTGTCTGAGTCTGAATCGCCAGCTTGTCTGAAGAAACGGGACATGATGAGTGTAGAGATAATAATGATATATAATACAAGCACGAGCCTGCTCCCTTCCCCAAAATTTAGAGTTTCGGAGATTGCCGGAAATGACTCAGCAGGGACAACATATACTTAACAAACCAGCATTTAAAAGTCCAAGGTAAGTACTGTCTACAATTATTACTCTACATACAAACGTACATCACCGCGCCGCCAAGCACCTGAAGAGATCTATTAGTATCCGTCTCCACTATCGTCAGTATAAGTCACTTGCCCTTCCCCGGAAAATAAAGCTATTATCCCTATTGTGATACCTGACACGATCTTCCGGTCCCAGTGAGGTCGATCCCAGTTAGCGTAGGCCAGGTATCCTAAGGTGCCGAGGACGGCTGTATTGGCTGCAAACCTCGGTCAGCAATCGTACTCACAAGCTTTCAAGGTCATATTCCGACTCACTAAGCCCCGCCAGACCTCCAAGCACACCTGGTCTTAGTACCACTTTTCGCACTTCCTTGTAAAGCGAAGCCCCTTGTTCCTTCGCTCGACGTTCCTCTTTTCTCCCACTAGGTGTTTGACGGTACTTTTCTGCAGCATATCCCTCCGCCAGCAATAACCCAACGGTTGCGGCGGCCGTTGAGAAAATAAAAGTTGTGTCCCTACGCAAGTTCGGTTTGACATAAAATGTTCGACCAAGGCCCACCAGAAGTCCAAGATTAACTGCGTAGGCGATTGTCAGCGGATGACCATGAAATTGATTGGGCGTCGCTACCAAGACCAAAACAACCACCCGCTGTTTCAGGACGGAGGAGGAAGCGTTTTGCCGTTTCCCAAAGATATGTTCCTTCGGCCTTTGCCTCTCTCAAACGTCTATCTCTGTCATGGTTTCCAGAATTAGACTTGTTTTCGTCGCTTTCACTTGGTGAGAAGTGGCGTGCTTCCGATGTATATGTACGAGGGTTCTCCTTTAACGCTCCATCTACGACGTTAACCTTTGCTGTGTCATCGATAATGCTGCTAGCTTCGGGGGGCGATGTATTGAGGAGGGCAGGGTCCGGCTGGGGCTGCAACAGGTAGTTAGGATGCTGTGAGTCGCCAAGGGAAAAAATATACCTGAGGCGAATGGGGTGAGACGTTTGAAGCAGCCACGGATGCGTAGGACATTGGATGTGGGTAGTGCAAAGGGATCCAAGGAGAAACTCTGTCGGGGTCATATACTGTATTTGTATGTGGTCCAAGAGCTAGGACGATATCACTCCATTGACGTCATCTACCGTCATAACTGATGGCCATGTATATATCATTAGTTCAACACTGCTAAATAGTCTATCCATATTTACTCATCCTTTCCGTTTGGGTATAAAGGGTATATCTGAGGCAACATTGGAAAACATCGGCATAGAGTACGCAAAGCAATGAAAGCATGTGATGCCATCAGAACACGTCCTGAGAGTGAGGGCAATCAGCAGAACTATGCCCCCATGTCTCGCAGTCTGAGCAAAATTTCTCCGTAGAAGAGTGAGCACCAGCCAAAGACGCTGGTGCATCCTCTTTCAAAAGATCGCAATTAAAAATGTCATGCCCAGGGCGTTCGCAGATTTCGCATACACTTTCAGTCGTCGACTGGATAACTTCAGTACCAGAGCTCCTCATTGAGGTTGAGCTACTCTGATGACGCAAAGTTTCTCCCCCGTTCTTGGTTGACTTCTTCAATTTGGTTAGTTTCTCCTTCAAACGTTCCACTTCCTGTTCGAGTTCATCCTGCCCAACGAGCTCATTAACAAGGAAGTGATGAGGCGACGCAGTGAACGTACTTCGCGGTATATCTATTCAGTTCGGATGTCAATACATGATTGAGCGCTGGGATGATTATAGACTTGCCTTGGACTCTACTAGGGCTTCGAGTTCGCTGATTTCTTTGTTCAACTATTGGATGATGTCAGCAAACATCGATGATAGTTTGGGTCGTTTGTTGACGCACGTCATGTGTTGTTCTTGTGTACTTCATTTCCATTTCAGCCAAACGTTTCCGTAACTGCTCAGTATCGGCCTAAAGGCGATTGTGTTATCAATTGCTGAGGATGAGGAGGATTGCTCACCTCATAACGAATCGTCTGTTCTTTTAGAAGTCGTCGTATGGTTTCAGCATCGCCTGACACCACGGATCCCTCCGATTCTGGATTGCCGTTTGTCCCATTGGCATCAAGATTGCTCTCTAGTATTTGGATTTCCTGGTAGATCTTCAGACATTATGTAGACTAGGAATAAGCGATGCGAACCTGACGGAGACGCTCTGATTCGGTCTGGAGCATCTGTGTCTCCGATTTTAAAATTTGGTTTTCCGATTCTAGCAGCTTGATCTTCTGGGTTGCCACCGTATGTTCCTTCTGAAGTTCCTGAACAATGTGTCTGCAATTGCCTTGTGAGAATCGACGAATAACAAAAACGCAAGATCATACTTGAGACCGGTTATTTCTTCGCGGGTAGTGGGCAACTCAACCTTCGGCGGCGATGTTAAGATTCTGGGATTGTCGCCATTTGCAAGGGATGCGTCGCGATTCGTTCTTTTCTTCTCCATTTCGTTCGCACTCGTCAAATCTGCGATCCGCGCGAGGAGCTCGTTGTTCTGGTTTAAAAGCTGGGAGAGCCGATTAAAAGGAGGTTGAAACGGGCCAGTCATGTACATACTTGGAGGTTCTCGGCTCTAAGATCATCTTCCTGTTTTTCAAGTCCCGGCTGCCCTGATCGCGTGGAACCACCTTCTAAACCCTCAACATTCTGGAAGTCAACGTCACTATAAGGTTGTTAAGTCTTTGTGAAATCTTGGGTACTCACCGCAAGTTCCGCTCGAAGGCTTTCAATTTCTGCCCGAGCGTTCTCTAGGGCAACCTGGCTTTCGCGCAGTGCCTCTTCAATCTCTTCCACACGGTTTCGGGCGCTGGCCTCTGCCTTAGCCATCCTCTCTACTTCACGTTGTCCTTCTGTCAGCTCCAATTTCATGTTGTCCTCCTTTTCCTTTAACTTTTTCATACGTTCTCTCAAGGCATTTTCTTCCCTCTCACTGGCAGCTCGTGAGTCCTCAATGGCGTCCTCCATCATTGCTATCTTTTTCTGCAAGTACAAGACCTGGTCTCGGAGACTTTCGTTGTCAATCTCGGCAGCAGATCGATGATTTGATGCATGTGATGGGATTTCTGGTTCCTGGTTCGCGACCCCTTTCTCCAGGTTGGCAATGCGGCATTCGAGATCATATCGTTGACTATCAGCAGCACTAAGTCTCTCCTCGTAAAGCGCGATCGTTTCCTGGCTGGAGATAAGGAAAACAGCTCCTCAATGCAAAAATGCGCTTACCTGTCCAGCCAACCTGAGTTCATCAACTTGGGTTCCTAGCTCATCAACCTGAGTAAGAAGGTCCACTTTCGTGTCCTGCAGAACTTGATTCTCTTTCTCCAGTTTTTGCCGTAACGAGCTAACACCTGCTAATTCACCATTGAGGTTTTCAATAGTGCGCTGTGATTCCTCGCGTTGAAGGGCTAGTTGATTTTCAAGTTCGTCGACCCGTTGTTGACTGGTGTGATGGAGCTTTTGCAAGTCCTGAAGACTGGCCAAGGTTGTTTCATGAGCCTTTAGTAGCTCATCTCTATCCTTGGTCAATCTTGCGTTGTCTTGTTCAACTCTGTCGCGGTCTTCTTCCAGTTTTCGGATAAGGGTGGTTTGCTTGTCTGCCTCAGTCTGTTCCTTCTCGGATCGAAGGCGTTCATTCTCGCCTTCTAGCGCTTCAATGCGCGCTTGGAACTCGAGTATACGGTCATCCGCGGCACCCAAATGAGACGAACCTGCAGATTCGGGACGATCGGAAGTATCACCACCATCTGCCATCAGAAGCGCGATGCGATCTTGTAATGCCTTGCCTTGGAGTTCAAGATTCGTCAGTGCTAGTTCTTCCAAACCTGACTTATTGAGAGATGTCGAACGTGAGAAGGTGGATGATATTGGAGAGGCGGGAGGGGGCATGGCGACAGCACTAGGGATTCGACCCCGGGGTGTATTGTGGGTGGATCGACCTCGGGCGGAAGGAAGTGACGATCCTATATTGGAGACGCGACCATTGAGTCCGGGTTTGGGAGTCGAGAAAGGGGAGCCGGGGGGACGCGATGGAGAGGAAAGTGTCCGTGAAATCGGTGATGGTGAAGAGGGCAAGTTGGAAGCGTGTTCTCCGATTTGTCTAACAGGGCTAGCCGTCTGTTCCTTTCTGGAACTGAGCTGTTTGGCCGTCATGTTGGCGTATTTCGCAGCTCTTGACCCAGGTGTTAGCTTCTCCGGCAACTTTTTTGAGTCGTTTTTCGGTCCGATCGTAGACTTGGAGAGGTAACTGGATTTTGCGGAAGGAGCGATTCCTGGTGTTATCCTGCCGCTAGATGTTGATGGTGTGATACGGCCATTGAAGGAAGGGGTGACGCGACCGTTGGATAATGATAAAGATGGCATACGGGATGTCGAGAGAGATGGTGTACTGCGTTCCGAGAACGAGGGTGTGGCACGGCCGTTCCTTGAGGATGCAACAGATGAAGGACGAGGTGCACTGGGTTGATAAGAATGACTAGGTGACAACTTGGTTGTTGCTACGAAGACTCCGCAATTTTCTGGGCACGAAAAATATTGAATTCTGAAATTGCACAACGAATTTGATAAACACCACCACCATTATCAAATTTGGATGTAGCATAGGGGAACTCACCCGTTTACGCTGCCGTTGTTCTTTCCCTTGCCCGAAAACTGTCCACTTAGTTCGACGCCAGCCCACAGGCCATTCTTGCCTTCAATTTCCCCCATATACCGTAAGGTACCTTCTAACGCGAGGGTATCAATCCTGACGCTATCTCCAACCTCAAATTGCCTATTAACACTCTTCGCAAATACATCAGAGTGTCGGCTTGGAGGTCGGCTGGTCGGTTTGGCGGGCGCTGGGGTTTTCGCGCGCTCAGGTGGTCGGGAGATATTATGACGTTCGGCCACGGAGCGGCGGCCTGATTGGAGGGAGTGAGAGGAGGAGGACTGAGGGTCTGTCTGCAATATGCGGTGCTGCGCGGGATCATTTGCCTTTATAGCATCGGCCAATGCACGGGACATGTAATCAACATCGCTAGGCTGGGCTGACTGGAGTACGCTTGAAACTGAGCGTGAACGACCTGGTGTGGGGATGCCAGTCTTTCCTGGCGCAGGAATACCTGATTGTCGAGGTTTTCCTGGAGTAGCCATGGTAGAGGTACGAGAATACGAGAAATGGAGTGGTTGAGAACGACGTGCAGAGATTGCCAATTGTGTAAGTCGCGTAACACTAAACAGTCATACTCATCCGTCACGTGAGACCGGGTCTGCATTTCTTCGCATACACAAATAACCAAGAGCTGAAGCAATGCCATGGGATTATAGACATAGGAAACAAGCATAGTGGCGTAGACATGGCGCATGCAGAAGTGAAAACAACAGGTCTCCTCCTTTAACCGCGCTTCTTCGAAACACCAACAGTCTTTCCCCGACGACCTGGACCGGGATCAGAGCCAAGTTCCGAGCTACTTAGTCAAGCGTACCTGTGGTTTTGGTATGTTGGCCTCTTACACGAAGGCCCCAGAAGTGCCTAAGGCCGCGGTGGGCACGGATCTTCTTCAGACGCTCAAGATCGTCTCGAAGTTTAGAGTCAACACCGTTGGAGAGAATTTGAGAGTTTTTGCCATCTACAATATCCTTCTGTCTGTTGAGGAACCATGTAGGGATTTTGAATTGGGTGGGGTTCTGAATGATGGTAACGAGGCGTTCGAGTTCATCCGAGTTGAGCTCGCCAGCGCTAGAAGATCATGAGCGAGATCCATTCTATGCAAGGGTGACAACCTCACCGTTTATTGAGATCCACATCGGCCTTTTTGCACACAATGTTGGAGTAGCGGCGACCAACACCCTTAATCTCCGTTAAAGCGTACATAACCTTGCGCTTTCCATCGACGTTGGTGTTCAATAAACGGAGAATGTGCTGGATATGTGAAACGTTTAGTATCCCAGTCACGCATGGTGTCAACGTTGCCGACCTGGAATTGTTGGTGCGGTTCCGGGACGACGAGAGACATCTTGGAATGGTTTTTGACCTGGCAGAGGTATGTCAGTTGAGGACTTGAGGGCGCTGGAACTACTTGATCGAGTCCTAATCAAGGTGATCCAAAAGTGTTGAGTGCAATCCATCCCGTTTGAACCGAAATTTTCAAGGAATGTAGGTAATAATGCATCGGATGGCTGCTTCAGACACAGTGGAACAGGTTTCAAACGCTCACCTTGCGTGGGTCTTGCTTGCGTCGTCGTCAACTGCGTTCGTGGAGGTGTATTACTCGGCGAGGGAGGGGCCGCTCGGTGTTTGCCGATGTTGTTTGCAGCTATTGACTCATCGCAAATCCTGACAATTGCCTTATCTGTTGATTAAAGACTAAAGTCAACCGGCCTCATCTTTGCGTTTGCGTCAGGCCTGAATCGAGAAATCCGATAACCAATCAAAGAAAACATTATATCTAAAATTCCGTAATACCATGTAATATGAATGATATCTAGGCGGGTAAATAATCGCGGGCAGCTTTGAGGGCCTCTTCTAGACGTTCAACTTTGACTCCTGAACCTTGCGCGCTGTCTTCTTTCCCTCCAGCCTAGATACATGAAATTAGTTTGAGAATAAGCGGCTAAAGTGCGGCACGACCAACCTTTCCCCCGAGTATCTCGCTAACTTGGGTTGCCCAAGTCCGTGCATCAACTCCTTTGTCCCTGAGGTTGGGAGGAACAAAATTGACATGCGCAATTTTTCCACCCTCCGAATCTACACTAAACACATAGACAGCTTTTCCAAGCTTGCGGGCTTGTAGAATGACGCTCTGCAGAATCTGTTGTGGACAGGGGGGGGGGCGCGTGTATGTGAGGTAAAGTCACATAATAGACGTGAAGTGGAATACCTTGGCATTACCATCCACCTCAAGCAGTCCAACGAAAACCTCCGCTTTTTCGTTGTCTTGGAAGTATTTAGCGACTGCATCGACAGCCTGCAACCATGGAATCAGGTGATTATGGAATCAAAGCAATGGTTGTGATGATGTAGGACCAACCTCCTTGTTAGCAGCGGCCTCCTTCTCTTTCACTTGCTTATCGAAAGCCTTGCGAATGGTGGTCAAACGCTCTTTGAGCTCTGCTTTACGGATGACGGATATCTCTGCTTGACCCAATTCCTGGTGAGAATATTAGATATCTCGAAAGTGAGCAGCGAGGATCATGGACTCGTACTACGGCGAAGGCCTTGAGGCTAGCATCCTTCTCTTTTCCGCTTAAGCGCTCGATATTGTTAAGTCTATCACGGAAGTTGTTAGCCACTCGTGTGACATCTTGCGCCTCTTGGCCAGTAACTGCCACGATTCGACGAATGCCTTTAGCAATGCCAGATTCCTCCGTCACGATGAAGTCTTTGATATCGCCAGTCTTTGCAACGTGCCTGATAAGACAATAAGCTCATATGCTTGTTCAGCAGACTTTAACAGAGGATAAACGTACGTTCCGCCGCAGAATTCAATGCTTGTTTGACGCCATTTAGGATTCTCAACATCTTTAGCAATCTCGTCCACGTCGTACCCAAGGGTGACGACGCGAACTGGATCTGGATAGGATTCGCCAAAGACAGCCCTTAAACCCGGAATTCTATACGCGGTCTGTAGATCGAGTTCCTTGCTGTATACTTTCACGTTTCGGCGAATCCAATCAATGCTCATCTGCTCAATCTTGCCGAGTTCGGAAAGTGAGATCTGAGACTTATGGGAGAAGTCGAATCGCAGTTTGGTTGGGGCTACGAGCGATCCCTTTTGATCAATATGGTCGCCGAGTATTTCTCGCAGGCTGAAGTTGAGAATGTGCGTCGCGGTGTGATTGTTTCTTAAGGGCCATCGACGAAGCTGGGTTCGTTCAGCAACAGAAACCGGTAGCGAAGAGTCACTGTGCGTACCTCGTCGTAAGAGGATATCACCTCTTTGCCAACCTCTAGCTCCCCGTATTTCAAATGTCCTGTATGGAGAATGTAACCGTTGTAAACTTGCACGTTGGTTACTTCAAAATCTGCGACTCCATCAATTACAATGTTTCCCGTATCGTATTCCTGTCCTCCGGCTTCCGCATAGAAGCTAGTTTTGTCAAGAAGTAGGCCAAAGGTCGCGCCTTCAGGTATTCCGGCAGTCGAAGGGAGGAAAGTTTTGTTATGGAAGATCGCCTTAACGGTTGCAACGATATTTCCTGTGCCTTATAAACGAGCCCAGGGTGTCAGCATCGAGGAAACGGTACACTGAGTAAGAACTGACTGAATTTGGCGCTGTCGTCAGTTTTAGGAATATCTGGGTTTTTCTCTAGTGCGGCTATATCATGGACATCTAGTTTAAGGGCGTCGCCGGTCCCCTTTTTAGCTGACCCTTTACTGGCTTCCTTGGACCAGGCTTGAGCCTCTTCAAATTCCTTGCGGTTAATTCCCAAGCCCAATTCCTCAGCCATCAAAAGAGTCAGGTCGACAGGAAAGCCATAGGTGTCATACAGACGCCAGACATCCTTGCCATTCAACTCCTTGAGGCCTTGTTCCCTCGCCCTGGATGCATACTGATCGAAAAGTTTTTCACCGCGGTCGAGGGTCCGGGAGAATGATTCTTCTTCTTCATCCAGTATCTCCTTAATCTCGTCGATCTTTTTCGTAATTTCAGGGAATACTGGACCCTGTTTACTCGTGAAACTCACACACGGATTTGAGGTGTAGGATAAGACTAACCATGTTCTCCACTACTGTAGGCACCAGAGACGAAAAGAAGGAACCAATGGGAACCCTCAGCTTCTTGCGTGCATAGCGAGCGCCTCTGCGTAAGATCCGCCGAAGGACATAACCCCTCCCTACATTGTTAGGAACCCCCCCATCGCTAAGTGCGAAGGTCAAGGTTCGAACGTGGTCAGCGATAACGCGATAGGCGGTGTCGATCCCGTCGACGTCCTCCTCTCCAAATTTTCCCTGATAAGGACGGACACCAGCAAGCTCTTGTATCTTGGTGAATATTGGTAGGAAGACGTCTGTGTCATAATTGGAACGTTTGTCCTGGATCGCAGAAACGAGACGTTCGAAACCCATTCCAGTGTCGACGTGCTTGGAAGGAAGTGGCTCCAGTGAACCGTCGTCTTCTCGGTTGAATTGGATAAAAACGTTGTTCCAGATTTCGAGCACATCGGGGTCGTCCTTGTTAACAAGGTGTGCGGCATTTCTTCCTCCTATCCGGTCATAATGAATTTCGCTAAACGATGGTTACTTCAAGTAGGAAAAGCGTATTTGTGTTGGCTAACCTGCAAGGGCCGCAGGGACCAGTCGCACCCATCTCTGGTGGCGGGAGATAAGCATATGCAAGACGAGTTAAAGAGGCACGCACCCCAAAAGTTGTCCTTCGCGTTACCAGGAAGGACGTGATCCTCGGATACTCCCTGAGCTAGCCAGTATCCTTTTGATTCCAGGTCTGGCTCAAGTCCGTTCTTTGGGTCCCCTTCAAAATACGTGACGTAGAGACGATCCTTGGGTAATTTGTAGACTTCAGTAAGAAGCTCCCAAGAGTAGCCGATCGCTTCTTTCTGTGTAATGAGGCTTATTAAAATGATAAAATGTGTGACAAGGAGGGATTGACCTTGAAGTAGTCTCCGAAAGACCAATTTCCAAGCATTTCGAAAAAGGTATGATGATAAGAATCCTTGCCAACATCGTCAAGGTCTAATCAAGTTGGCATTAGTGACATCAACGTGTATGCAGTAGCGGCGCACCGTTGTGTTTCCCACCAGCTCTGATGCATTTCTGCGAATTGAATGCACGTTTAAGTTTGGCGTATTCAGAATTGGGATCGACGGTCCCGAGAAAGATCGATTTATACTGTAGAAGTATTAGAAACGCACGAGCAGAACAAGATACATCGGATGAGGTACCTGGTTCATACCAGCGTTGGCGAAGAGAAGGGTCGGGTCTTCGTACGGAATGGTGGAGGAGGAGGGAACGAAGGTATGATCTTTTAAGCGGAAGTAGTCGAAGAATGTGTCGCGGACCTTGTGGGAGGTCCAAGGACCTGCGTACGGTTGGTGTGCCATCGTTGCTGAGGATCTGGAACGAAGGACGGAGGAATGGCGGATGATAAGCCTGCACAGCAGGAAGGACATGAGATTGGAAATCTATCTGACTCGAGCGGCACTTGCCGTAGACGCGACCATGCGACACATCACATGACTTGACTCCAGTGACACCCGACCAGTGTGAGGAAGGGTTGGTGCTTTCTGGACGTGTAGACTTGTAATCTGCCATGCCGCGTATTGCCCAGTCCATCCTCCGACTTCTGGCAAGTCCTCCACATCTCCATGTCGGTACTATCGCTGCGCAGAATCTCGCTCGACCATTTCTGCAGTCCTTCTCTTTTCGTCCTCTCCTCTCGGCCTCGCGCTTCCCCGCGCTTCCCCCGAAACCATTTTCCTCCCCGGTTCTGGGCGCTCTCGTTCAAATGCGATTTGCTCAGCGCGGAATGGAGTACCAGCCTTCACAGCGCAAACGCAAGCGTAAACATGGTTTTTTAGCGCGTAAACGTAGCCTGGACGGCCGTAAAATTCTCTTGCGTCGGCTAGCAAAGGGTCGCAAGTACCTGACTCATTGGTGAGCGTTGTATTTCGTTATTCATACTGGCAAGGCTAAATGCTGCTTTGCAGAATCAGGAATCCTACGTTTTTATCGCACTCACAGGCGCCATTATTTGTACACTGCCGGGAATCTCTTATTTTAGGGATCGTGAAGTTAGAGGTAATGGGGTTGCAAATAACAGCTACAGATATATAATGCAGCCCTACTTGATCATATCTAAAAGCAATGTTAAGGTTGTGTAGTCATAGCAGAGGCGTCCTGTCGAGTAATGATACCTAATCTAAATGGTCTAGACTCATCAGGCGAATCCGATGAAGAAATATAGTGTTGAGGTGGCGAAAGCGGGGAACAAGGGGTCAGATCGAATCCTTGTTGGATAGATGAAAGTAGTGCAGAAATTGGGGTTTTACACGATAGGTTAATATTGGGAATCTGGCCATCAAGTGTAGCAGGGGTCGTAACTGCTGTTTGAGTTTAGCAATGACGCTGACTGACGAGATGAACCAACGATTGACTCACCAAAGCCCTCGTTGCTATTCACTCTCTGTGAGGACGGTGTATTGCTCGCCTCGGCAGGAGCTGCTTCGGACTGAATAATGCTGTCATCTTTTTCGCTAGGTGGGTCCCCATTCTCCGGTTTGAACCCCGGTTCCCTGCTTGATGGGGGTTCAGGAGATGCAGGAAGGGGGACTGACGCAGGTGTAATTGGCCGCATGCCTCTGATCGATCCAGTCGTAACTCCCTCCTGTGTTCTCGAGCTTATTGGAGGACGATTCGTGCTAGCGGTGGAATCTGAACCAGCCGATGGTTTTGCCTTGCGAATATCCAGCCCCTGGACCGGTTTTGGGAGAGGCCGAACAACAGGGGGCTTAACCCGGGCCATTTGGGACAGCGTCGGTCGGGTCAGATCCCTTTGTCCCGAAGTCGCGCGACCAACGATGTGGCCTTTAGTAGGTGGTTGCTTGCTGAGTGGCAGTTGTCTTGTCGAATTTACTGGCCTGGAAGTTGAGGGATGAGCAAGCGGCGCCGTTGACGCGGTTGTTCTTGTATGAGAAGGTTTTTCGGATCTCGCTGGGGCCGCCGCTCCACGGGATACCAGGTTGACATTCTTCCCATCGGAGGGATGGACTTGGCCCTCGGAACCTGGTGCGGATTGTTTGATCACTCTTTGTGGACCAGTTGCATTTACTGTAGGTCTAAAGGGGCGAGTAGCCATAGCAGGAGGTTTTCCCTGACTAGACACACCCGGTGCGGGTGCCTCCCCACGCTTTGTTGCGACCTGGATAGATCGCAGCGGCGCTACAGACCGCAAAGTGTTGGGTTTCGGGTTGACGGACAACTTTGCTGGATGGTCCAGCCCAGAATCAACATCTGACCTAGACTTGGTTGGCTGAGAAGGAACGGCCTTGATTGGGGGATTAATTCTGGAATTTGTCGCATTAGTGTTCCCGCCCTGAGCCTGGACATTTCCAAGTTGTAGGTATTTGCGCATCGTAGGAGTCAGAGGGGCAGCAAAACTGGCCGAGTCAGCACAAGACATTTACTGTGCAACCGGGATGCCCACCTGTTCACTCTGTGAGGAAGCAACACTTTGTAGCTCTGAAAGATATCCTTTCCAACCTTCCGTATATCAGCGTTCGCATCTCGGACGGCATTTCGAATTATATTTTCAACGTCACGAGAGTGGATCTCCTTCTCCAAATCGGGCGGATTGAAACACTTGAGGCAAGAAAGCGTCCCCTCGGCGACCACGAGTCTGATTGTAGGCGATTTGTCCTTGACGAACTGTGCTAAATGGGAGAGAATTCCTGGAAGCTGGGTTGCCTCAATAATCGTCAGGATGCAGATTTTAGCCCTGGAAACAACAACTTTGTTCGTTCGACCGCAAAGTAAGATGAGACCTGGTAGGAACAAAGGCAAGAGGGGTTCAAAACTCGCGTTAAGGCTGGATGCTAGTGCGCTCAGAACATCCAGAGCCGCCCCGGACAAGCGAGTACGCTCCGAATTCATTGCGCTCGTGATACTCCGGTGAACAGAGCGGATGGATGAGGTGAGCTCTGATGTGTGCTCATACGTGCTGGATCGACATAACTTTTCCAGCTTCTCCAGGCTGCCGAATATCCGCTCCCATGACTCCTCTGTCTCTGGCAACGAAAGGTGAGGCTTGAGTTTCTCGAACGATTGCACAAACCCCGGCAGAGTTAACGGTTCCTGATGAACGAGGAAGGTTGTGAGTATATTTGTCAAGGAGGTATAAACACTCACATTCTTGGGATCCATGGAAGGGCTTTTGTGAAGAAACCATGCAGCGAAAGTAATGTGATCATATACACTGCAATCAACCTTCAACACGCGACCTTAGTGACACGTGACCGCGCAACCGCGGAAATGTACGCACCAAATCGGGCCTGGTGTGTCAGCAAGCTTAAGGTCCAGCTGAGCCCTGGGTGACTGGCCTTGACATAACTATCCTGGCATGTAGGTCCAGCTTTGTCTGGGTGAGCACTCAGGGAAGCCAAGATACTACTGGAAGGGTTGGGCTGGGGCTCGTGTTAGCATGCCAGACCACAGAGAGAGGAGCCAGGGTAGGCAGGATACCAACTCTGTGGAACCATAGTATCTCACCTCTGGGACTTGCACTGGACAGCAAATGTGGCTAAGGGAGGTAGTGTGATATATGGTGGCCAAACTGATCTATAATGTACTATCACAAGAATGGGTGGAAGGAAGGAGAAAAACTAGAATGGGAAAGTGAGTGTAGGTGTTTGCTGTTACAGCCATTCACATCCACTTATTTCCACACTTACTTCTGCATCTATTTCCCATGCTTACCTGATGTCTGAAAACCTAATATCTAATGCTCTAATTTTATATGACCTCTGTTCCACTTCTTCCATCATAAGATCTTGTCTGCTCCATTGCCTGAACAGGTAGGTGCACTCACTTGATTGCTCACAACCAATGCAATGAGTGTTTGTTATAGTGAGGCTGCCTCAGTCTGTAAGGAGGCCTGATATGTATCTGCAGATTGTATCAAAGGAGATTTCAAATATGCTAATAGATAAGTTACCTTCAATGTATTGCTCTTATACAACAATGTTATGGATGATAGATGGTGTCAATTAAGCTCTTGGAGCCTTGGTTACTAGCCAGATTCTGTGGATCATATTCAGTTTAGCCTTTCCTCAGATATCTTGCCTTGTAATTACTTTTTTCTGTTCCTGTTTCTTCCATCATATTTCTTTATCTGAATTCTTGTCTGATTATCTCATATTTTCTGTTTATCTGTGATTATCCCTGATTATCTTCTGCTTATCTAGTTTTTCTGTTATCTATTGTATCTACTCCACCCCTGTCCTTCAGACATCTAGGCACATTGTGGACAGACTCCTTTTTCTGGTATCTTCACTGTGGCTATCAGTTCACATGTTTACTTACATTCTCCTCTGAGTAGTTACTCCTGCTCTACTTATCATTTACTTTCTGAACTTTACTCTGGCTAGTAGTATATAAGTAGCTCTACAACCATTTGTACTCCTCAGTTAGAATATCAACTTAGTTCTCTCTCCTAACTCTCCTGTCTGTCTGCTACAAGTCTGCCCCTCAGTCTGGACTTGTTCTGTCTTTGTCTGTTATCTGTCTGCTCATCTACTCAAGTCTACAGTTGGTCAAGTGAGGCCATCACAGTATTAGAGGGGCACAACACATAAGTTTGAAGCCAAGGCCTCAAACCCCATGTCTGTGCACATCCACCCTTGGCCACCTATGGTCTATCTCCATCTGGGAGTCAGCACTTACAGTAGTGAGCAAAAGTATTGCACACTAGTCATGTGACATGCATTCCATTCTCTACTTGTCACAAATGCACCTTAAATTAATTGAAGTGGATCTCATTTAAATGCATCATGTACTTAGACTATATATTTGACATCAGGTAGCTATAATGTGAGTACTTGAAGAAGTAAATGAATGAAGAACAAGAAAGTATATGTGCATTACTTAT